>RJWM01025235.1:0-29610 GCA_004363535.1 Dasyprocta punctata | reverse complement strand
GTATAAAATATAAAAGAGAGATGATCAGAACTTGCAAAAGTCGTGGGAGAAGAGGGGGAGAGGAGAAGGAAAAGGATTCAGATATTATGTGTATGTGTATCTCCTTCCAAAGATGAATGTATTATTTCTGTATCGCAAACATGGACTAATACAGAATTTAAGATGAGCCATGTATGTAAAGAAAATTCCCACAATGAACATTTTCATTAAGTAGTGCAAACATATAGTAATAAGCATAAAAATAATATAGAAAAAATTTTAAAAGAGGAGAGATAAAAACATTAATAAACGTTTAAAGGAACAAAATACTTTCTGACTTCCTTAGTATCTTTAAGGGGCATGGAAAATAAAACTTGTTTTCACTTTTTTACAATTAGTAGAAATAACTGCCTCATATATCATCAGGTTGTTTCACATGAAGTAAGTTAATCTCAAATTCACAGCTGATGCCAGTGAAAACATTAAGTAATGCATTTTTCCTGAATGAAAATAAAAAGATATTATTTACTGAAAAACTCTATCCACAAGTACCAGAATATTGGAAATACCTTAAATATTCAAAAATATATATTACATATATATGCCTATATATTATGCTACAAAATGGAATGCAACAGTTATTAGGCTGGTCATATGCATAGGTAAATAAATCTGTATGTACATATTTTTAACACAGCATGTTATTGAGCAATATGACATCACCATTGATTTTGTTAAACAGAAAATCTTTATGAATGAAACAAAGAATATTGTCTGTCTACACTAATCACTAAGATATGATAATAGCCATTAAAACTCAGGTGACTGCTTACAAATTTTGCTTTAAATTAAAATCTTTAAAGTGATTTGATATAGACAGCTTATGATTGAAACTCGAATATAATTCTTTTAGCAACCTCTATTGATTTTTTTCAATAATTTGAATTTGTAGAAGAATATAAATCTCACACAGGTATGTGAAGAAAGGCATGTGTCCCTCTTTCTGCATCTATCATCACAGCTATATACAGGACAGAGTGGCCAGTCAGCAGGAAGCTACCCCTGGAATTAAATGAGACATTTTGCTAATAGCGATGCTGACTATTCACACTAAGTTTGTGTGAAGAAGTTGGTATGGATAAATCTTACACTATTTTCGAATCCTATCTTTAAGAATGTGGGGGTGGGGTGGAGATATAGCTCAGTGGCACCAGAGCCTGTCAGGCAGGCACCAGGTCATGAGTTTGATCTTTGGTAACAAAAAAAAAGAAAAAAAAAAAAAGCTAAGAATGTGTGATTAGGGCTGAGGATTTAGCTTAGTGACTCAAGTGTTTGCCTGGTAAACACAAGGTCGTGAGTTTGATCCCCGGTACAAAAAAATCATGCATTATTACTATAATCTTAAAAGTTGCAAATAAAAAATTGGATATTCATTTAGTTTATATTTCTTTGTAAAATTATTAACATTTTGACCATAAGCATTTAAATTCATCATCATTTAAAATACCTACTGGGTATAAATGTTAATTGTTACAAGGCATCTCTACTGAACAAATCTCCATTTAGTTAGGAAAAGAAGACATGGTAATGGGAATTACGTGCTAGTTGGTGTTGTGGAGCAGTATCCAGGGTAAATAGATGCTAGTACAGACCATCAGCTGCTTGTATGTGGAATAAAGAAATTCAGCCAATCTTCTTTCCCTTGATGGCAAAGTATGGCTTAAATGGTAATATGTGGCAGTTAACCTCAGTTGCCATCTTGAGTGGTTGTGAGCACAGCCTTTGGCGGAGTATAGCACAAGTCTGTATGCGTCCCAGTTTGTCGTGGAGGCTTGATTCTGAGGACAGCATCTGGTCCCCAGCCCCATCCTCCCTGTTGGTGTTTGCCTGTACTGTTTCTTGGCCTCTCTAATGTGAGGAAATTAGCTTCACCAGGCTCCCATAGCATGCGTTTCCTATTATGGACCCAGAGGATCAGGGACTGAAACTTCTGAAAGTGGAACCAAATTAAACCTGTCCTCCTTTAAGTTCTGGATGACAGGCATTTTCAATAGCAACAAGGAAACTAGTAGCATCATATATTTTGTTTTCTTTGTTTTAGTTTTGAATTTTAATTCTCATGGCACTGAAAGGTATTTTATGAAATTACCAGTATGTAAGAAAACCAGTATGTAAGAAATTACCAGTATACAAGAAAAAGTCAAAGGTGAAAATTGTGAGATACATTACATCAGCATATATTAATATACATAAACACAATACTCCTTCAGCAGAGAAAGCAACCAGAATTAAATCGTATTTTTGAGGCATGATTAAGTGTTGCACACTAGCAAAGTATTCCAAAGCATTAGGCATATTATCTGGATTGGAGGGAGAGAGAATTAAAACTATAGTAACAGGAGATAGGGACAACTGGATGCCAAGGCAGATTTTTTGGGAGCAAGTGAAATATCAGCCCTCCAAAGTTGAGATTCTCTATTTCATTTGGCCAGATACTTTTGAAAGACAATTGCAAGTTATTTTTAAGAGCAGGTCTCATTTCTAAATCATTTGCTTTTCCCTCAGGTTTGATTAGAGTCATGGAAAATTCAAATGACACCAGAGGGGTGAACTTCATCCTCCTAGGACTCTGATCAAATCCAGCAGCATCAATTCCTGTTTTCTGTGGTGCTCCTGATATTCCTCGCTTCACTGGTGAGCAATAGTCTTAGAATTCGTCTCATCTGGGTGGCTCCCACCTGCACATGCCCATGTACATTTTTCTCAGTCAGCTCTCCCCCGTGGACATGACACTGGTCACCTCCCTCATACCCAGGAAATCGGCCACTCCCTGCTGCGCATGCGCGCCATCTCCCTGATGTGGTGCGCACCTCTTCCTATTTCTTGCCATGGGCGGAGGTAGAGCTTCCTCTCAGCGGCCTTGACCAGTGATTGCTCTGAGGCCCTCTGCGTGTTGGACAGGTGGATGTAGGCTGGCGGCCTTGAGCTCCCTCTACTGCCGCACCTGGAGATCGCGCCCTCCTTCCGGGAGACCGGGTCCTGTGTGCCAGGCCAGCGTCCACAGGGCGACCTTTAACTCCTCCGCGCTCCTCCTGTTGAGCCGCGTCATACATAGCGCGAGGAGTAAGGAGGTCAGGAGGCATTGAGAAACCGGCTGCCGACCCACACTGTGTGATTAGGGAGGAAGAAAATTTGTCAAAGTGAATGCAGCGGACTTTTACAAAATAGTTGTTTATCTATCCCATTGCAGTTCTTTCTGTGCATCAGTTTATTTTGCTCTTATTTTGCCGTTTTTTTTAAGTAAATGAATGAAAAGTTGTATTTTTCTATTGGCGTCCTTTGGGACTGTTTGTTTAGTTTTAAAATAAGAGCATTAGCAATAAAAGAGTGGTCATGGACCTGACTAGTGAACAAAGTTGCACTTTCATCTATAAAATTTGTATTTTTCTTTTATTTAGAAGAAATTTTTATTTAAAATAGATGTTTTCAACTTTTTTTATTGTACATGTTTGCAGTTTGAATTCATTGTGGGGAATTGGCACATAACAAACCTTAATTCTTTTTGAATTCCCTGTAAAACATTAATGGTACTGGCCAGAGGTTGTTCCCAAACTGCAATTTACAGGAAAGAAAAAGGAAGCTGAAGATTAAAAGGAAGAAAGAAAAAACAATAGGAACCACTTTAATATTATTATAATGAAATAAATTCCAAGGAAATAAACAGCAAGCATAAATCTTATAGTTTTAGGAGATACATGTTAAATGTTTTTCAGGAAAAGTCTTCTGAGGTTCCTTACAAATGAAAAAAAATCTTTAGAACAAGTAGGCAGGTTTGACTGTCCAGATCTCAAAATGTGGATATTTGCAACATGAATAAAAAGTACATGCCTTCATTAATGAAACAAGTGTCATAATCGAAAAATGATTTACACATTTTTACCATATTACTGAAAGACATAACACCGTAATCCACAATAATTTCAAACAAGCACAAATATTCAAGTATTTTTAATATTATAAATAGCTATTCACTTTTATTAATTTGTAGACAAATGAAAATAAATCATCACCGATCATGAGAAAGTCTTAGAGGTTGCAGGTTTTTCTTCCTTGTGATAAATGAAGATGTTTACCAGATTTCCCTTGAAATAAAAGAGCATCTGATGAATATCAGTAAGTAAAATTCAAGTGTCGTTCCTTAGCTTTCAAGGGTTACAAGATTTCATTTCCTTTGGACCATCCTTGTAGTTCAAATTCTTAAGTAAAATTTTATACCAGACTATCAGTTCACTGTTAAATCAATTAACATATAGTAAAAAGAGATAGGCACTTTGTAACTCTGGAATGCTCTTCTTCATCATTTCAAAATTTAGTTCTGAAACCTAGGAATCGATAGTATATCACAGACCATGTCATACATATTCTTCAATCTTTTTCTATAAATTATAACAGTGGCATATAGATAACAGTCCTAGGTTTCATAAAGTGATCTCTTTTTGTCAGTGGTTATATACATACAGTAAGTCCCTGAGATATGAATGTGTTCTGTTCCAAAAGAACACTGCAAGTCAGACAAAGTAGACTTATACACCTCTGACATAGATGCACAATGTATATTGCTCTGCACTTCCTGGTGGTCCCCTCCACATCACCACTGCTTTTCCTCTTGCTTCTGAACATCCTGGGCTCTAACTGTGCACTGCACTACTGCATACTATGGCACTGTGTGTATGCACATAGTGGCTCTGCCGAGACCCACACAACTCTTGAGGTTCCAGGGGTGAGAATGGTGAAGGGCACCAAGAAGGTGAAGAAATAAAGATGAGACACAGAAATCTGGGAGCAGATGGAGCCCTCTGTCTGGATGTTAGGAAAGCAACTGCCTGTTCACTGTAGGGGCCATTATTTATACATTCAGCAACTTAATGTCACATGACACACAATTGCCTAGTAATCTGCATGTATGGCAACATAATGGTATGATGTTTTGGGGCTGGAGTTACTTCTTTTTGTGACTAGCCCCAGGCAGTCTTTGTTCTCCTACAGGCTGGTCCACCCCTTCAGGTGTGGTCAATTTTCAGCTTTGGTGGCTCCCAACAATGGCACAACTGTGACTATGTCTGGCAGACATGTGAGCTACTTCTGTATTTTATTCTCATGAAAGAATGTTCATAATGTGAGGGTTTTCTGACTCCAAAGTAGTACGAGCTTGGAAAACATCTTGCTGTTCCTGAATGAAGCACACTCAAAGTCTCTTCAGATATAGAGTGAATTCCTTCTCTGACACCAGCACAGTATGCAGACCCTAGGTCTCTTAGGTATTTAGGTTGTGTATCTTCAAAGGGTCAGCACCATACCAGCAAATCCTGCTGGAGTCTTATCCTCACAACTATACCTTCCACCTCTGGTTTTGGATTCAGATAACAGGTGCTGGGGGATTTTCTTTTTCTGGGATGCTGTTTTCTCTAGTCTCTGAGTTTCATCAGGTTTGAGTTATCTTCTGCAGAACTCCAGTGTTCCATGGTCACTAACTTTGTGCTGCATCCACAAACTCACTGCTTATGTTCTTGCTCAAGGAGGAGCAAGCAATTGTTGGGTGCCTCTATTCTGCCATCTGCATTTGCTTTTGGAAAGGGTATTTTAAATTAGTAGGGTTCCTGTACAGCAATAACAAACTCACTGAGATACCCTTCACGATAGTCAAGAAAAATGAGATATTTAGGAATTTACATAACTGAGGAAGTGAAAGACCTCCATAATGAAAACTGTACTACTCTGAAAAGGCCAGGGATTTAGCTCAGTGGTGTGAATGCCTGCCTGGAAGGCATGAGGTTGTGAGTTTGATCCCCATTACAAAAAAAAAAAAATCTTTACTACTCTGAAGAAGGAGATTGAGGATGATAACAGAAATTGAAAAGGCATCTACATTCCTGGATAGGCAGCACCACTATAGTCAAAATGGCCATACTTCCAAAATTTTGTACACTTTTAATGCAACCCCAATCAAAATACTAGCAACATTCCTTACAGAAGTAGAAAAGGCAATCCCAAACTTCATATGGAAACATAAAAGACCTAGAATAGCAACAACTCTGGGCAGCAAGGTCAAGGCAGGGGCATCACAATCCATGACTTCAAGTTATATCACAATAATACAGTGAGAAAATACCATAGTACTCACAGACCAAATAAAAGAAAGAAAAAAAAGACTTGTGGATTGTGGATCAGTGGAACAAAATAGAAGATACAGAAACAGCTTTAGGAACATTCAGCTGTTATTTTTGACAAAGTTGCCAAATACTTTCCTTGCAGGAACAATAGCCTCTTAAACAAATAGCTCTAGGAAATCTGGTTATGCACATGCCCAAGGTTGAACCTAGACCAATATATCTCACCATGCACTAAGGTAAAATCAAAATGGATCGAAGATCTGAACATTGGATCAAAGATCTTCCAAGTCTTCAACACATAGATGTAGGCAAAGATTTTCAGAACAAAATACAGGTAGCACAAGAAATAATACCAAGAGTCAACAAGTGGGAGCACATTAAATTAAAAATCTCTGTACAGCAAAGAATACCACTGACAGAGTGAAGAGTCAACTTTTTGAATGTGAAAAAACATTTCAGCTACTCCACAGACAAAAGACTACCACACAGAATATATAAAGGACTAAAAAATATTAGATCTCCCAAATCTAAAGACTCAATCAAAAATAGGCATCTGAAGTGGATAGTTCTAAGATTAAGAAATACAAATTTCCAATAAATACATGAAAAAATGTTCAACTTTGCTGTGTATTCAAGAAATGGAAATTAAAACAAAACTGAGATTCCATTGCACTCCAGAAAGAATGGCTTTCATCAATAAATCAACAGTAACAAATGTTGGCAGAGGTGTGAGAGCAAAGGAAATTTTCTACCATGCTGTTATGATTGTAAAGTAGCACAGTCTCTGTGAAAATCATTATGGAGATTCCTCAAAATATGAAAAGTACAAATTCCATTTAACCCAAATATTTCCTCTCTAGTTATCTTAACAAATGATTTAAAGACATCATATCACAAGGCTCTACACATACCTATGTTTATAGCAGAGCAAGTCATAAAATCTAAGTCTTGAAAAACAGCCTAAATGGTTATCAACAAATGAACCGATTAAAAATCCGGTATTAATACACAATGGGTTATTACTCTGCAATAAAAAAGATAAATGGATGCACTTTGAAAGCTTAATTTTAGATAAAGTAACTGAGACACACCAGCTTAAATATCATATGATTTCTCTAAGAAAAAATGTATATGTATATTTCATGGAAAAAGAGAGATAACAGAAAAAAACAATCAAACAGTGCAATTCAGTGCAGATAAAGTATCTAAAGGCATAGCTTGACTTTCTAAAACTGTCTTTCATGGTTCATATGTCCTTTGACCCACTAATCTGGTTTTAAATGTGTATATACAATAATATATAAAATAATAAACTTTCTAAGTTTTTATAAAATAAATAAATGAATCCCTTGCTGGAAAAATAAAGGGGTTAAGGTCAGGGAGTAAAACGTGAATTGAAATGTGTTACATACATGTAATAAAACTAATTACTAATGTACTAATAAGAGTGAAACATGACACATTATCACCAGAATATAAAAAAGAGAAAAAATGAGGAAAAACAATTATAAGAGTAAACTTGAAAGAATAGAATACCATACTCAATTCAACTAGAGTCCATCCCAAGCTTGAGGATCTATCTTACTTTTACACACAGAAGTTTTCAAATTTAACTGATCACAAGAGGTATAGGCAGGCACCGCATGCTGGTAGAGGAAGCAATTCAACAGGAAGACATCACGACTATAGGTATATTTCCTCCAGATGTTTTCAAATCCAACTTCATAAAAAAATAACTTGACAGAAAAGAACACATAGACACAAACAAAATCGTGGTGTGCTATTTCAATAACCCATTCCCACATACAGTCAGGTTAAATGAATGATTTCAAATGATAAATACTAAGGTTAAACCACTCCATTAAACACCTGAAATTAACAGATATCTATGATGTGTTTCATGCACCAACAACAGAACATATAGTTTTTCTTAGAAACACATGGCATTTTTTTCAAAATAGATCATATTTAGGCCAAAGGATAGTGACATAAATGTGAAAGAACTGAAATAATCCCCTGTGTACTATCAAATCATAGTAAAAAAAGATAGAAATAAACAGCAAAACTAACAACAGCAAATATGAAAACACATGAAGATTAAATAATGCATTATCCATATAAATAGATGAAAGAAGATATCAAGGAAGAAATAAAGAAGATCCAAGAATCAACAAATATTGAAAGTACAAGAAAACACAGCCAGATCTGCCTCTGCTTGCCAGCCACCACCATCGGAAGGCTTGCTTCCTGTGGACAGCCATAGCAAGCAAGGAGATGCAGTCAGATAAGCCCTGTGCACCCACAGGCCACCATTGGAGACCCTTGCTTCCTTCTGGCAGCCAGTACCCACTGGGAGAATCAGACAAACACACTCCTGTGTGCCTGCAGAGTTCCAGTGTAGACATAAGAGTTCTGAGAGAAGAAGCAGCCCCAACACCACACACTCCTGGCCATCAGTGAAGCCCCACTGTAGACACATAGGTCTGGAGAAGCTCACTCCATGTCCTGCTATCTCCCTGGGAAGCTAGAGAAACCCAGGTGCCTGTCCCATTCCCCTATACAGCAGAGGGGCAGCCAATATGGGAAGTGCCTGAGACCTCACAACTGACTTGTTGGGCAGAATGTCAAGACAACAACCCTGGGAGATACAATCATAGAAGAAAATGGAAGGCACACATCTGAAATCTGCAAGAGGATAGCAACTGACATAAAGAAACAACTTCATGAGGCTATAAATGTAATCAGATAAAAAATAATGTCTCAGGTAAAAGAAGAAATAACAAGCATAATGAAAGAATTGCTGAGCATATCTAAAGAAGACATAGATAAAAAAAAGAGCATAGGAAAATGATGGAAACCTTGAATCAACAATATTGGAAGGAATTACAATGCATGAAACAGTTTCAAAAAGATATTCAGGAACTTAAAAAGTCTATAAAATTTGGAAAAACTGCTTGAAAGAGACTAAAGATAGACTTCCAGACCTTGAAGACAGAATCACAGTTAGATATCATAAAAGGAAAGATCTCTTAAAAATAACAATGAACCCAGAAATAACAATTCAACAGCTGCAAGACAATGCAAAGAAAAATAATTTAAGAGTGATAGGTATCATCCAAGAAGTAGGGGTCAATACAAATGAAATAAAAAGACCATTTACAGAAGTAATAGCAGAAAACTTTCCAAACATGGGTAAAAGATTGGAATACAGATAAGCAAGGTATATAGGACTCCAATTAGCCATAACCAAAGTACATCTATACCCAAACATATAATAATCAAGATTCCAGAAATTCAGCACAAGAACAGAATATTAAAAGCTGCTAGAGCAAAGAAACAGATTACCTATAAAGGAAAACAAATCACAATCATGGAAGACTTGTCAACACAAATGATCAAGTCAAGAAGAGTTTGGAGTGAAGTGTTTCAAATCCCAAAAGAAAACAACTTTCAACCCAGATTGATGTACCCTCCAAAAGTGTCTTTCAAAATTGATGGAAAAGTAAGATAACACCATGATAAAAAACAACTGAAGGAATCCATGGCCACCAAACCAACACTACAGAGATTGCTGAAGGATATTCTAGAGAGAGATAAATATGACCATGGTTCCAGGAAAAGCAGCAGAGGAGGATTGCCCAACAGGACAGGCAGTTGAATGAAGGGGAAAAGTGGAGGGCCAACAGCAGGAAGATGGAATGCTAGAGATGAACCAATGTATGACAGTTGTAACCAATAAAGTAGATGGCCTCACTTCATCAATAAAAAGAAGCACAGGGAGAATGAATCAAGAAACAAGATCCACCAATATAGTATAAGAAACATTTAACTCAAAAGGAAATTCATAGACTGAAAATCAAAGGAGAGAAAACACTTGTTCCACATGTCAGGAGATAGAAAAAAAGCAAGGGTAACTTGCCCATAAACCACCAAAAGGATAAGAAAGATATGGTATTTTCATACAATGGAAAGCTACCCAGCTATAAAGAAGGACAATCTGAAGGCTCTTGTGGGTAAATGGATGCAGCTGGTGATCCTGTTCACGGGTGAAATGCTTTTAACTCATACGGGTGAACACTGAGTTATCTCGATTGCATAAAAAACGGAAGGAGTTACTGGGATCCCAAAAGCATGATAGATATTATGAAAGTGATAGGGGAGGAAACACCTAGAAAGGGAAAGTGGTAACCACTGTTAATTTCTTATTGTTTGTTTTGAACTCTTCATGTTCATAATTTTCTTTGGTTTGGTTTTGTTCTGTGTTGTTTTGTTAGATTTTACTATGTCTGATATTATGGGTAGGTATTTTGAAGATAACAGGATCTATTATGGTAATCATTGATGGTTTCCTATTATCTCGTTTTGAAGTCCTATAATGCTTTTATTCTTTTGTTTAACTGGTTTTATTCATTTTGTTTTCTTTGATTTTATTATGTGTGATCGTATGGA
Source organism: Dasyprocta punctata (assembly GCA_004363535.1). Classification (NCBI taxonomy): domain Eukaryota; kingdom Metazoa; phylum Chordata; class Mammalia; order Rodentia; family Dasyproctidae; genus Dasyprocta; species Dasyprocta punctata. The sequence continues at coordinate 19,012 of RJWM01025235.1, read as the reverse complement.
CAGCTATCTTGAAGGAAAGAGGACATTATGGTAGCCATCACTGACTTCCTACTGTCTTGTTTCAAAGTCCTGTAATGCTTTTATTTTTTTGTTTTGACTAGTTTTATTCTGTTGTGCTTTATTTGATTTTATTACATATGATAGTATGGTTGGCTATTTTGAAGAAAACAAGAGACTTTATAGTAACCATTGTTTATTTCCTGTTATCTTGTTTTGAAGTTCTATAATGCTTTCATTCTTTCATTTTGATTGGTTTTATTCTATTTTGTGTTGCTTGATTTTATTACGTTTGAAAGTATGGACAGCTATTTTGAAGAAAACAAGAGACATTATGGTAGCCATTGTTCATTTCCTGTTGTCTTGTTTTGAAGTCCTGTGTTGCTTGCATTGTTTGTTTTGATTTGCTTTGTGCTGTTTTGTTTTGTTTTACTCTCTTTAAAATAAAAAAGATTTCAAAAAGTACAACATAGCAAAACCAACATGACACCATGCACACAGTTCTAAGACTGAAGTTTACATCTATCAATAAAGAATAAACAAATTCCAAATAAATAACCCAATAATGTATCTTAAGGTCCTAGAAAAAAAGAATAATCCAAATCAAAAAGTAGTAGAAGAAAATGAATTATAAAATCAGAGCAAAAATGAATAAACTTGAGCATAAAAGAAACACAAAACCTCAAAGAAACAAAACCTTGCTTCTTCAAAATGATAAATAGGTGTAAAAAGTCCTTAGCCAAACTTGGAAAAGAAGGAAGGAAAAAACTCACACCAATGGAATTAGAAATAATAAAGGAAAAGTTCTAATGCAAATAACCAAAACCCAACAGCACACCAGGCAATGCACGCCTAGGTGGATCTTCTCTGTGAGGTTTGCCAATAAGAGTACAGTTTGTGTTTATTGTTGGTGTTTTCATAGATTTAAACACAGATGGATACAATCATTCTGTAAGAGAAAAAAATGGAAATACTTAGCAAATAGTGTAAAAAAACTGATGAATTAATGTAACTTTGATAATCTTAAATGAAATCCAAGGAAAAAAAGTTGAATGCTACAATGAAATTCATTTATTTTTATTGCCAATTTTGACAAGAACTGAAATCAGAAGCATAGTTTGATCTTTTGTCCTACTGGATTTTGAAATAATGCCAGAAACTTCTTACTTTGCTCATTTGTGCATTTTTAAAATTATTATTCCCATCCAAGAACATCTATTTGCAGCTTATTTTTCTTCTAAATGATTCTGTTTTATTTTCCTGTATCATATCTTTCTGGAGTGTGTGCAAAGTTTACCAATATCCTGGGACTGTTTGAGTATCTGAAAATCAAGCATCCTTGGAGCCCACAGTGCCGCACCTATGCAATTCTGGCTGGTTAATGGGAGCACGAGTCAGCAAGGCTGACAGAGGGCAATGGTCTCTTGAGAAACTGATGAAATTGAGGTGGCTTCAGAGAACAGAGAACTTCCTGCACAGAGAAGGTGCATTGGGACAGTGTGTCTGTGGGTGTACCTGCTGGGGTCATTGTTCTTACTTTATGTAAGTAGCTCATGACAGCCTCTTAACACTTAGTCTTCTGCTTGTGAATCTTCCTCTCCAGAGAGCCACAGTCTTACCACTTACTTCACGCATTTGACTAAGAAAGTTCTCGCTGGCTTTCATCTCCCACTTTGAAAAACTAAAATGTGTGAGAGCTGATTCTTATGATCTCTTGTCACTATTGTCCAATAAATGGCCTGGTAAGTTACTATGTTATTTTTATACATCACATTGGCTATTCATCTAAGCATCTGGAGTAATAAGTTTACAGTTTAAATATCAATTTTTGACAATGAGTTTGGAAGAATATTACAGGGAAAATTACAGGCACGATTCTCAGTTTTTTGTTTTTGTGGAAATAGAAGACCTTTGTGCACCTCTTCCCAGCACATATGTGTGTGATTTTGAATTAAGATGTTAACATTTTTATACCATTGTAAGAAAAAGAGTTGGAAGCCAAGACAATGTAGTTCAAAATTGTTGCATTCTAGACATTTGAAGACAAGCAAGAAAATCTTCATTTTTTTAAGGAAGGAAAAGTTTTCCTAGACTAATCAACTTTGCATTGGAAAAAGAATGGTGGTTACTAGTGCCTGGGTGGAGGATAGTCCAGCTTAAATGTTAGAGATGCTTGGGTTGGAGAAATGGAAAAGGCTCTGGAGACAGACACTGAAGATGCTGGTACCAGTGTGTGAATACCTTAATGTGACTGTATACAATAAGCATATAAAATAGGATGCAACATCAATTTAAGAAGTTTGCCCAACATCCTACAGTGACTCCAATTCAGAAATATTTTTAAAAGTTTTGACTCTCACAAGGTTTTAACAGACAGGTTGGAATGGGGATGAAAGCTAAGACCCCTGTGAAAGGAAAGATTCAGGAGTGCTGAGCCCTTCCACAGTGTGGTGCAGCTGAGATCCAGAGCAAAGTCTCCTGAACTCCCAGCTGTGCAGTGCTGGCCTGAAACACAAGGGTATGCAGGCCCTGCATTTTGGGCAGTGGAGCATTTGTCACAAGGGCTGTCTTTGCAGAATGCTGACCTTTGAGGGAAGCAACTTAAATGCAGTTGGCACAGTGCTGATACTGGTGTATGGGACTGCTGGTTGTGACAACTTTCCTGGTTGCCTTTTGTACTTGGCTTCAGGAGAATCTATAAATGGGGTGAAGGGAATGCCCTTACCACAGGGTTCTCCCTGCCACGTAAGGGTGTTGAATTTAGCAAATCATTGAGAATTAATTAACATCACATCTCCACAGTGGTTTTTTTTTTTGTTTTTTGTTTTTGTATTCGACAGGAAAGAATCCTCTTGGCAAAAACAGGTCACAGATAGATATGAGTTTTCAGACGTACATTTCTTGGGAATGAAGATGCAATGCATTTATTTTTTACAGATGGATATTATATATCTCACCTATCTACCTATAGTGCATTTGTGTGACTGTGGGGAGCCTTGCATTATTACAGAATAATTGCTTTTAATGATTTTGGTAAGGTACATTTAGTTTTATAGTTGTAATTACAGTAAAAAATAGAGAAGACCTAGTTATTTTAGGTAAAACCATATGCACAGTGCAAATAGAAGCAGACTAACTCCTAACAAAGTTATTCTTCCATCTGTGAACTTTTTAGTAGTGGTTAGCATGGCTTGTCATACTGTTTGGCTTCACATCTGGCCAGAGACTGAGGAGAACCCATTTTCTTGTGCATAGAGATGGTCCGCTGAAGACCGATCTTGCTTCCCAATGCCCTTCCCTTACTCTACTTTCCAGGTTCCAGGACCTAAGAGATTTCCTTCTCCATGTCCTTCTGCCAGTGTTTCTGACTTGGATCTAGACAGCTGTAAAATAAACAACTGAACTTGAGAACCAAATAAAACTTCCTCCTCTAAGTTGCAGGTGTCAGGTATGTTATCCCAGCACTGCAGAAATTGAGTAATATGCAGCCTACCGGTTCTAGAATTAATAATACAAACCAAACTTGGGAGGAAAATTGACTTCCAAATTACTAAATGTGAGAAAGGGTTACCTGATATGTTAGGTTAAAACACTATGATATGTTATGCTTGTGTAATAATCATTGTCAAGCACATACTTTGACGATTTTAGGTAAATAAATTCAGCCTCTCAAACTAAGGAAATGTATGATGTTACACAAGGCAAAATATAAGTGAGAAAGTCTCTGAATCATCGTCTCTTTCTCTCCCATTTATAGGAGTGTCATGTAGTAAAAGATCACATGTACAGTGTAACTACAAATTATAAGAATTTGGACCTGTTGATATAGGGGAACAAATTTCCCAACCTACTACATGTCCAGAATGAGTACACATTCTCTAAAATTAAAGAATGAATTTTAGGAACAACATAGGTTATGAGAAGAATATATTTATTCAGAGAAAGAAAACTTCTGTCTGAGAGAGAGACAGAAGAATTCCCGAATGGGTTGCCAAAGACTCTTGTCTTTTCTAGGGACTTTTATAGAGTAAAACCACAAAGTGAGGCAGGTCTAAGATGGGGAAAACATGGGAACTCACAAGGCAGGTGGGCATGAGGTGAGGCAGAACTATTGTCAACCAGTAAGATTAATTGCTCAGGTAAAATTGACTAAACTGGGGACAAATGGAGAAGCTGGTCACATAGCAGGGGGCATTCATAAAGAGCAGTGACTCTTCCCATAGGTGGTCAGGATATTGACTCCTGGCTTCCTCGGGGTCGTAGAGAACTACTTAGAGTATCAATTCTTAGTATGTGGGTGCATTTGTTTGATCTTTTGTCTTGAGGCCTGGCCCACAGCGGGAGGTGTCTGTCTCCCCTACAGTTGCAAGGTATCTGGCTTTCTGCACTGGTTCCTTCCAGGACCCAGCCCTGTCTGACTGCCTATAATAATTCTATCTAACTGAGTTGCCTGTAACAGTGTTACCCCAATTAATCCTCAAACTGCAAGATATTTAGTATATAAATTTTGAATGTATGGAGTCTTAGACACTTGTTAAAACACTTTGCAAATGTGTGAAGGAAGGTTTAAAATATGGCTTATATTTTTTGCCTTACTAATTTTCTAAGAAGATGTATTTCACATGCAGCATTTACTTCTGAGATCTTTCTCATCTCTTTTCCAGTGAGAGCAGCACTTCTGTTTGAAATTATGGAACTTGGGAACAAAACATCATATTTCATTCTCCTAGGCCTTTTCGACCACACCAAGGACCACCAAATTCTCTTCGGAATCATCCTAGCAGTGATGATCTCCTCCCTCCTGGGCAACACCCTCATGGTTCTCCTGATCCACCAAGACCACCGGCTGCACAGGCCCATGTACTTCCTGCTGAGCCAGCTCTCCCTCATGGACCTCATGCTGGTCTGCACCACTGTGCCCAAGATGGCAGCTGCCTACTTGACTGGAGAGAAGTCCATCTCCCTGGCTGGATGTGGGCTGCAAATCTTCTTCCTCCTGACTGTGAATGGTGGAGAGTGCTTCCTCTTAGCAGCCATGTCCTATGACCGCTATGTGGCTGTGTGCCACCCACTGCGATATGCCACCCTCATGAGCTGGCAGTTGTGTCTGAGAATGGCTGTGGGGTCCTGGTTCCTGGGGGCAGCTGATGGGCTCGTGCAGGCTGTTGCTACCATCAGTTTCACCTATTGCAGTGAACACGATATTGATCATTTCTTCTGTGAGGCCCCCACACTGGTGCGTTTGGCCTGCAGTGACACCTCACCCTTTGAGTATTTCATGTACATCTGCTGCACTGTGATGCTACTGGTTCCCTTTTCCTTCATCCTCACTTCCTACAGCCTCATCCTCGCTGCTGTTCTGCGCATGCGCTCTGCAGAGGCCCGGAAGAAGGCCTTTGCCATCTGCTCCTCCCATTTGGCGGTGGTGGGTCTTTACTATGGAGCTGCCATTTTTGTCTACATGAGACCCAAATCCTACAGGTCAGCCAACCACGATAAGGTCGTTTCAGCATTCTACACCATCTTCACACCTATGCTGAACCCCGTGATCTACAGTCTGAGGAACAAGGACGTCAAGGGAGCCCTGTGGAAGTGTCTGAGCCGGTGTGCTGCCCTAAGTCACCATTAAGAATGCACTGACCTAATACGCAGCTGTGCCCTCTTATTTCATCACTTGGACAACATGAGCCTAAGTCAGTGAAATTTTCAGCCCAACCAGGGAAGCTGTAAATTTAGGAAGGCTCAGTCTCAAAATTATGAAACATAAAAAAATAAAAAGCATAGGAATGTATGTAATTAGGAATATACTAAGTTCAAAGACAAATGCTGCAAAAACAAAACCCAGAAGAAACAAACAAGTGGAATGATTTCCAACACTGTATGGTGTTACAAAGTGATTCTGTGAATATTTGTAGGGGAAAAGTATACCACAGGCTTCCATCCTACTTGAGGAATGTGTTTCATAATATCTGTGTACACTTGAAATTTTTCCTAACAGGATTTAACTAACTTTTCTCTTCACCACACAAGTAAGCAAGGTGGTGATAATATTTACAGGAAAACTAACACAGATTTTGTTTTTTCTTCTAAACTGTAGAGATGCATTAGTGATACCAGAGACCATGTATTCAGCATATATTATTTGCTTGTCCTCATTAAATTGGCAATGCTCATCATTTCACTTAAAGCAAGCCTTGCACAGCTTGTCTCTGACATATCTGGATTCCCAGCCTCAAGGCTTTTGCTTGTGGAATAATTGCTTGGTAAAACCACCCTGACTTGCATATCAGCCCTGTGGTACACAACGGTGTGGCCAACCTGAGCTGAAGCCTTGTGAGACAGGTGGGAGCCTGTTCCTTGTGAGCTGAGGGATGAAGAAAGGACTCGTGTCCTGGTCAGGGGTGACTGGGACCAGACCGGCTTTGTCCTGCTACCCAAAGGGCACTGACCGTTTATTTCCAGAATTTTCCATGTGATGTTCTTGTCTTGGTGTCAGCTGCAGGTACCTGAGACTGCAGACAGTAAAACCACAAATGAGGGGAGCAGCCATAGCTTCTCTGACTCCATCTGGGATTTAATGTTTTCATGTTTTCTGGCTTTGAATTTTAGATGAATCCATATATCTAGAGTTCTTGTAATCACCATTCAAGTTGTGATTTTCTTAAATTCGCAAATCATAAATCCTTTTCAAATTGTTTCCACAGCATTTGCCAAAATCAATTCTTACTCAAACAGTGAACTAGCTACTCATGAAACTTTGAGAATTCACTGTAGGGCCTGCTTCACATTGAGGTTTAATTTCAAGCAGTAGCAAACGCAGTGTCCAGGTTTCCTTCCAGCCAATTTCGACAAGACCTGCCCTTGGGCCTGATGCCTGCTCTCCACACACGCGGCACCCTCTGCCAGATCCTGCCCTGCCCCTCTGTGAGGCCCAGACTAAGTGATGGGCTTCTATTCCTACCCTGTGGCTTGGCCTGGCCTAACTCTCCCATCAAGGGCAGCCAGCGGTCAGTCCCCCTTCCCTGTGTGGGTCTCTCCACTCAGAAATTTTGCTACGATCTCTCTATATTTCAAAACTCCTCAGAGGTTTGTTCCTTTAAATTGCTACAAGTAGTTTATTGTCCAGTATGTTACCAAGTAGTGGACCCATTACTTTGTTGGTAGAAATCTCAAATGCATGCAGTTTGAATCTGGCATGATGAAATCTTGATTTGGGGATAATGTATTTTTATTTCTCTGAGTAAATTGATGCTGGAATTTTATGGTTTTCAAAGGAGCTCTTTTTTTTTTTCCACATTCCTATCATCAGTTCAGTGAGGTCTATTTGCTCCGATATTATTAAACTTTCTATGATGTAGTTTCAATATAAAGTGTAAGAGTGCATAGTTATTTTGTAAATTGTATTTCCTAGCTGAGTCAGGGTTTTGTAGTACTTTATTGTCTTAAAATGCCTCTTCTTTTTATCTTCTTTTATTTTTGTTTAACATAACAAAATGAAACATGCTATTATTTTCACTACAGATACATGGCGATTTATAACTCAAAGACAATAAACGATGTTCACTGCACTATTGTACAGTCTTGAAACACAGTAGACACTGGGTTATTTGTTGTTATCATTTCAAATGCAGGTTCATTCCATGCCTAAAAATTAACTGTTCTAATGTATTGTATGTGTGTGCAATACAGCACATCTATTTTCATTTTACTTGAAGCTCTCAACTGTGCTTTGATTATGTATTAAAGCATAGAATTTCTTATTTCTTGTGCAATTATGCATTGAAAAACAAACTATTTTTCTATAAAAATTGTGTGTGGAGCAAATTCATGTCAGACATGAAAGATAAAGTAATGGATAAAAGTAGGCTTTTATATATTATAAATATGGTATATACATACAGTATTATATTATATATACAGTATATATATTTATCTTTTATTGGTAAATAATTTTAAGTCTACAAAGATTTTGATGAACGAGTTCTCAGAAAGTGAAGTGACCTGGAGGCTGGCCTAGTGGCTGAGTGTTAAAGGGCTCCCTACTGTGTGCCCTGAGGTGAATTCAGTTCCCAGAAAAACAGTCAACAGAAAAAGCAAGGAGGTGCAATGTGCGCCCTGGCCCAGGGCTTCTGCACACACTTAGAGCTGAGCTGCTTGCCGCTGGAAGTGTGGCCTCCTCTCCGGGGCCTCACACTGCAGTGTAAATTACAACTCAGTAAACCAAATACTGTAAGACTCAAATTCATGTAAGATGCTGAAAATTTTCCTAGAATTTAAAAGTACTGAAAAAGGTTTAACTGTGATAAGTATTGTATGTAAACAATCAAATTTACTAAATGCTTTCTCTGCCTTCACTTAAAGATCCCATTTATTTGGTAACTGTTTCATTGACTTATTAAGCAATTAATGTGCACCTGAACTAAATCTCTTGAATAAAGTTAGGCTTTCTTTCCTATCCTTCTCTCTGAGGCAGATAGCTTACCCTACAAGAGGACTCATTCCTGGTGCCACAACCACAGTCTTTCCAGGCTGTATAAAAGGAGGTCACACTCTCATTTCCAGAAGTTCAATCTAGGGTATGGATTGGCTATGAAATGTCCCTAAGCAGAAAATCACCCTTTCCCTTGCTGCCCCTACATCACTCACCCCTTGTCCTCCCAAAGCTGCTGTCTCGAAGACCTTCCCTGAGTGCCCGCCCTACCTCCAGTCACTCTCCTGGCAGTGAAGGAACACAGGAGTGCTGTGGGCCCGGAGGGACAAAGAACAGCGGCCCTGAGCACACCTCTGTGGAGCACAGCTTGTCCCCAAGGGTGAAGGTCCAGGGACTGGTCCCACAACAGGAACTCTGGACACCTGGTTAATGTCACCAGGGGTGGCACATACAGGCAGACCACTGTGGAACTCAGATATTCCCCTGCGGGCAACAGGGAGGGACAGAGCCATCTGTTCTCCAGAGACCATTGTTGTCCATGTACGGAATGTGTTGGGGAGTTAGGATTAAGCAGGACTTAAAGAACAATTCCCTCAAAATCACCCCCTATAATTTCTTGTTCTGGTACAGGTAAAATTTGCAACTATGTCCTTCAAACAGTTTATGTCATCTTGTTTTCACATGATTCATGAGGCTCTGTCTTCTTGCAAGGATAAGTTATCACTTGTCTTGTTTTGCTTCTATTCCCTTGCTTGTGCCCCACTGCAGTTTCTAAAGACCAATCTGCTCAGCCAAATGCATACAACTAGAACCTGCCCTATATTCTGATGCCCAGTACTTTGGATGTGGGTTCAGCTGGTTAGGTGTATGTGCATCTAAAATCATGGAAATGAGTTCTCCTTTTCCTGATTGGTCTCTCTGATCACATGGATTTTGCAACATTTCTGTTGACTGCGAACCAATCAGAGAGGACAGGTTTGCTCTCTCCTTTGCCTGCAGACTCGAGGTGGTCTCAGCTGTAGGAGTCTAAAAACCTCTGGTGCCACTGAGTAAAACTTTAACTGGGAGAGCAAATGGTCCTCCTGGAGCAGGAGACCTCTCCCCTGTCAACACAAATGGGACCTGAGGGGACTCAGGTTGATTCCAGAACAACAGCATGTTACAGGACCACAGTAAGATCTTGGGGGCCCAAGGGAGAAAACTTGTTCCATTAGGATGGAAGGGGAGCTGATCACTGTCCAGAGGGGCAATGTACCTATTAAACTGAGGTAAAGTAGGTCAGATGAAACCTACAACCTCAAATGGAGCATGAAGGAGGCACTTGGTGAAAATTGCTTTCTAACAACTTGCAGGACAGGCCCAGATTGAAAGCAGCTCATTGAGGACTCTGAAACAGCTTGTGGGGTAGGCCCATAACAAGAGTGTCAAGTGGAATATGGGAGTGGCCCATGACAAGAAAACCTCACAGAGAATATGAAAATTTTAGGAAGGGTTAGAAAATTCAACTCAGGATGAAAACAACTGGGAAGGAAAAATTTACAAGTGTGCATACGTGAGCAAAATAAAGTGTGTTGGTCCAATGTCACCTGAGCAAAGCCGAGGACTGGAAGGAAAAGCAAATTGGTCTGAAAATGAATGTATTTGAAAAAATGATTGTGCTATAATAGGAAAAGACCCAAAAGAGCTGCTCAGTTTTTGTGTCCTGGGATATAGAGGCAGACTAATAGAAGGGAAAGAGAAGCACCCTGTACAATGTGGTGATGATGGGCAACAGCCCAGATGGACAGCAACACTGAAAGTTCATCTTTGCAGCCAGCTGGTTTGGCAGCTAAACTGAAACAGAGGCACAAGCCCAAGAGATTTAGCCCAGCTGCACCTGCTGAGATTTTAGAGGTGAAACAGGGTTTGTCTTTTCATTTCAAAGTGAGCAGAGAACAATACAGTACCCAGGGTGTTCTCCCAGGTTTGGGTGCCTCAAGGCCTGATCTTGCTCCACATCACAAGCTTGGCATTGCCTGCTGGTGTCCGAAACCTGGAGCAGCTTCAACCTGGGACTGAATGGCCAAAGTCATGCTAGGGCTAGGAAGGCTTTACAGGAGAAATCAAATTATAAATTTTAACTAAGTGGTAAATGTACTTTTGGTTTTAATTCTGAGTTTATGTGCATAAAATGTTTCTTGTGCACTGCAAATTCTTAAATTGCAATTACAAGGTTAATTTTGCTCTTTTCTCTGCTCTCTGTTGTTTTAAGATATGAACACTGATTCAAGGTTCCTCAGAGGTTGTTGGCAGTCCCTGAAATTTAGTATCTGTGGGAAAAAGGTAATTGAAAAATTCAAATGGCTATATTCAAATTTGTGGTAAAATGTTTATAATAAGTGACAGAAAAGGTATTAAGAAGGCTAGAAACATATGAGACATACTTCCAATATGACAGCAATGTGCATGATAAAATTTCATCCTGCTAAATCAATAAAAAGTAAGATAATGAAAAGAATGGAAAGCTTATGTGTATTGAAGAGAGCTAGTGGAAGTAGTTTATTTAAAAATAGTATGGCTGCTTGTTAATTTGGAGGAACTTAGGTTGTTACTTCTGAAAACTCCCATGAGTAAAATGATCAAATTGACATGAAACAAAAAATGCTTAAGAAGATGAGTTGCATCACAATAGAGTAGATATGGGAAGAAAGCATCAAAACCCACCCCATTAGAATGCATGTCTAACTTTAAAAGAGGTTATACAAGAAACTATAAAATAAAGCTGATGTCCCAGAGGTTAAGAGCTCTTTATAAAAATAGATTGGGCCTCCTTGGATGGCAGGCTGGGGAGGGGAGATAAGTGAGGGGGAAACAATTGGGTGAACACATAGGATGTTGAGCCAGAGCAGAGGACTACCAGGGCATCAGGATCAGTTTCTCTACACAGTTCATGGCTGAATATAATTCAGACCAGGCCCACAGGGTTCCTCCTATTGACAAAAACTAGAGGGTTTTGCTGGCATGAATGTGACTCAGGTTTTAGAGGCAACTACCAATGTTTGTGTAAATCTTGATCAGGAGACTCAAAAATAAACAAACAAGTGCTTGCCCCATTTGACTGCCTGAAACCAAAGGTCACCAAGACTAGGCCAGACCAAGCTCCATTCTCTTAGACACACAAAATCCCACAGTCACATGGTCACAGTAAGAATAGGGAATTGATAGACTTTCTGGTGGATGGTAAAACTGAGCACTCAGTAAAGATGCAGGCCATTATCTGAAAGCAATGTGGCTATTTTTAGAGTCACTGGGGTCCCAAAAAGAGGCCATCTTTCTGATCTGAGAGGAATATAATAAAAAAAGAGAATTCCAACATACTTATGATGACCTGTATTTTCAAACTGTCCAGTTCCACTGTTAAAAAAGTACCTACACTAAAACTACAGGCCCCAGTTACTTTTGTGCCAGAGAGATAAAGAAAACACAGTGTGGCACAGCACCAACATTGGAGAGCTCCTTAACCAGCTGCAGAAGACATCAAAGAGTAAACTCAAGTGAAAAAATGGGCTGATGAAAAAGCAAGCTGAGGCAACGGCGAAGAATAAATCAGATCCTCACATTGAAAATGAGCTTTGAGAAAGCTACAATCAACACGACAGAGCTAAACCAGGAGACGGGACACATCTGCTTCAATACTGCGAACACTGTGCAGCAAGAAATGGAGAAAACTGGGACTGCTTTGCAGGGACAGCTGGAAGCAGAAAAAGCACAGCAGCACTGCAAGGCTAAAGAACATATGCAGAAGAGCCTGAGAACTGAGGAGGAAGCCACAAAGCTGCACGAGCCTGCACTTGAGGGAATCAAATAACTTAAGGTCAAGATAAAAGGGGGCCAATACCTGTGATAGCAAGTGAAACAAGAGCCAGCTCAACAGCTACAGCTAGTCCAGGAGACTGCATAGAAGCAACTGAAGACAAGGAGAAAACACACAGGCATGCTGGAGTGACTGTGTGATGAGACAGCGACAATTTGATGAGCCACCAGAGGCCAAAGAGGCTCAAATATATGCCAAACATAGGACAGTCCAGTCTTACCAGCATATAAAAGAAACATAGTGACTACCATAGTTAACAGAGTCACATGCCAAAACCAAGGAAGAAATGGAAATAAAGACAAAAAACTACAAAACACATAGCACAAGTGTAAAAAAGTCAATAGCAGACATGTAAAAATACAGTATCTAGAAAGAGGTACAACATTTAGTTTGGAGGCAAAGATCCAAGCCAAGACCCAACAGGTGAAGACAACCAAACACAATAGTCTACACATGAAAAAGGAGTTACACAAGGTACTTCTATGGCTGGAGACAAGTGAGCACCAGTGTGACAGAGCTAACGATGAATGTCAGGCTATATGTGCACAAATGGAGGAGACAAAATCCTAAAAGCAACAAACATAAGAAGAGACTAAGCAGTTGCTAAGATGAATCCTAGAAGAGAACCAACACAAGGGTCAATCAGACAAAACTGGTCCTGCACACAAAGGCTAAAGCTGAGACAACTCAAAAACAGAAGTTTCTACAGTCACTGGAGTAACTAAAACTGGAGGGCAAGAAGACAAACAGGCAACTATGGCAGACAGAGACATAATGTGCCAGTACAGCTGACCCTAGAGACAACTCAATGTAATGTAGGAGCAAAGCTACAAGTCAAGCCTGCCTCCTTTGCAAAAAGACCACACAGCTAAATCACACCCTCCAGAATAAAAAAAGCATGTGACAATGGTTCAGCTGTGAGAGAAAACAGAATGATGGAAACAGTAGCAGATAAAAGCTAAATGTGCTAATGAAAAGGCTAAACAGGGTCTGGAGTGCTGACAACTAACCACCAATGAGACACTGAGGCTATGGCTACAGGTAGAGGGGAGAGCACAACAAAAGAGCTTGATGCAGGTCAGAGCTAAAAACAAACAAACAAAAATAATGGAGACTCTTTTCAGATATGCCACTAAACAGGGGAGAAAGGAGTTTCTCCTCTGTCAATCTGACCAGGAAGAATCATTTAAATAAATCAAAGAGGTCCTGGCTCAGGCCCCAGCCTCAGGGTGTCAGATACAACTATTCTTCCTTCCTGTGTGTCCACGAACAAACAAGCCCACAGTGTCCATAAGAGTCTAAACCCAGGTCCTGGGATCCTGACAACAGGGTCAGATGACACACTTGTCAAAACGGTTAGATTCTGTGGGCCCAGGATGGTCTACGTGCTTCAGGACACTTGCTGACACTGCTCTGCTGATGTAGAAAACAAAGAAGCTGATCTTACAACAACTGAACTTTGAGTACCACCCTCAGTTACAACCTTAAAGGACCAGAAATACTTCATTGGTGTCAAACCTGAGGATGACTCGGTAGGTATCAGGGCTCTTATTTAAAAATCTTCACATCACTCTAGAGACAATAAACACTCTTAAGCTAGCCACTTGGCTCCTGGTCAAACCAGGAACCCCCCTTCATGGTTGGGCTAAAAGGAAACCAACAACAGGGTGTGCAGTGGTAACCCTAGACTCTTATAAAAGCTGCGCCTCTGCCTAACAGACCCTCAGCCCAGCAGACAAAGCTAACAGCCTTTTTTGCTGGCAAAGGACAAAAAAGGTTAACATCTATGCTGACTCCAAATATAAAAAAGAATGCTCCTGATAGCTGGAGAAAAAGAGATAAAGTACAAAAAAAAAAAATTGAACCTCCTAGATACTGTCTGGGCCCAAAGGGAAGTGGCCATTATACATCACAGGGGAAACCAGGGAACGTTAAATGCCCAGAAAAAGCAAAAGACAGACAGAAATACAAAACAAGCCACTGTGACAGCCCCACAAAGGGTCCACCCTAACTATGTCCCTTATCCCACAGCTTCCTCTCCCATAGACCTCAAGTAAATTCAGTTTTGGTTTGTGTCTTGATACCTCGCAAAGCCTCAGGGAGTCATGGGGAGGAGCATTTGGGGAGTGACTGAATCTACAGTGTGCAATGTTGGCATTATTGGTGCTTGAACTAAGGGTGGGTGATTGCTGAATCAGTTCTCTGACTGGACTGGTACCATCCTAATCCTTGGAAAAATAAAACTGGCAGAAGGAGGCTTTTCTGCACCTCACTCTCTCATTCCCTATTGTTCCTTTTGCTTTTTTTTTGCATGAAATGTTGCCCATGTGCCATGTGCCACTCCGCCTTGGAGTCTGCCAATTACAGACTGAAATCTGCAAATTGTGAGCTAAATAAACCTTTCCCCTTTAACTTTGGATGTTGTTTAGTTTGTTGCAGTTTTGAGACAAGTAACTAAAACATTCTTCAAGTGAAAAGACATGATTTGCCCTCAAATATGGAAAATATTTCAAGGAAGGATGATAGAAACTCTCTGATGAGAGCCATAAACTGCCTCCAGTGGAAGGCTATTGATATATGTTGAGGCCTGTATGCACTTGCTCGGGACGAATTGAAGCTTTCCCCACCCAAATAGAAAAGACATGAGAGGTAACCGAGATACTGTTAAGTGATGTCATCGCAAGCCTTTGACTGCCCCTGATCTTGGGGTCACAAAATAGATTCACATTAATCACTGAGATACTCTAGGAGCTCACACACGTTGAAGATAAAATAAAAGCTTCACATGGCATACTGGCCACAGAGCTCAGAAAAAGTAAAACACATAAGTCAGACACTCAACCAATTCTTAAAAAATTTCTGTCCTAAAACCCTTTTGAGATGAAATTGAGTCCTGCCCATGACCTTCCCCTGAGTCTAATGCACACTCACCAAGCATGGTGAGAATTCCTCCCATAAAATTGTGTGAGGCTGGCCCCTCCAATCATGGGTAAAATTATAGGTGATCTTGATCAATTAAAAAAAATGATCTGCAGGAGACAAATGCAGATTTTAAAAATAGCCATCTAAAACTTCCTTATGTACATACAGGGAAAAATGTCCATAAAACTAACTGACCAAGTACACTCATTCAAACTTGGGGTCTCTGATTTGGATAAAAAAAATCAAATAACTCTGGGGCTTATATGACATGGGAATGAACAGGATTATAATACATTACGTAAAGTACCTTAAATCCACCACAGTCAACAGAAGCCAATGGCTCAAGACAGGTAGACCAGCCAGCAGGATCCAGTCCACCAGAACCAGCTAATCCTGCAACTGGTTCAGACTGCCAAAAAAGACAACAGCCCCGATCTAGTCATCCTGGAAGCTGACCGGTCTACAACATGGCCAAAAATTGAGGATCGACTTGGGAATACAATGACAATATGAGTCTTTTTCCTTTTTGTTACAATTTTCCCTCTGCCCAATAGGGAGTCAAATCCCCATAGAAAGGTGAATGTTAATGATTATGTTGTAATCAGGGGTTTGCAAGGGAAACAATTTAATACAGGACACACAATTTATAGAACTATTTTATAATAGTCACCCAAAGAGTCAAAGACAAAAAGTGCAGGGAATCTGTCCACACACTAAAGACTCCAAAGAATCAAGTTAAGGGCCTGGATTCCATGGTAATGCACTGCGTGAGTCCGTCTGAAGACCTAGAGCTCCTGACAATACCTCCACAAATCCAACTGGAGGCCGAGAGCCCATGACAATATTTCATGCAAGTCTGTATCATGGATCTGCACTGGAAAGGCCCAAAGGTCAGTGGTGGAAAGTCTGTGCCAGCGGGATGAAGGGTCTTTGCCAGCAGCTGAGAGTTCTGCATTGGAGCCAGGAAGCACTGTTCAAAGTAAGGACCCCAAAAAGTACCATAGCCATCCTCAGTGACAATGAGGTCCCAATCTCCTCTGATGATTAGAATATCTTAATTTATATCAGGAAGCCAGCACAGCAAGCTTCTCCAGGAGATTGAATAGCACACCATCTTCCCCTCAGGAGCCAGAAAGTCATGCTCAAAGTAAAGCTAAGAGCACCCCCAAAGCAAACCACAGCCATTCTCAGTAACAACAAGGTCCTGAGCTCCTCTAATGATCAGAACAACCAAGTTCATATCAGGAAAATCTCACCAAGCTTCTCCAGTAGAACCCTTGGCAACAGGAGAACCAACAACACCACACCTTCCTCTGTGGTTCTCCTTTTTAAGCTGTTGGTGACAATCCTCAAGTAGGCCATCTGCATCCAGTACCACACTGATTCAGTTCAACTGGGTGTTACAAGTTGACCACCAGTTGTTATTCCACCTCAATCCACACCTGGTCAACTTGATAACCATGCACATTTACTTAAACTGTAGCCTTTTGTGGCAGAATTGTAAAACATTGACATGTCTTGGTCTATTCAGATTTACATTAATATAACAATTACATATGTACAATTTTCATCACACTCATTTCCATACCAAAGCAAAATATTGAAAGGGTAACCAAAATTCAAGATTAAAGCCACAATAATTTGACTGATTAACCTGGTTACAAATGTATATCTAAAAATAACATTAAAATCATATTAAAAGAAGCATTTTCCCATTAAATTTTAACAGGGTATAGCAAGACTAAAAAGCAAGGATTTCCTGTAATTCAGATACACTTTTCCCTTCAGTAGAAAACCTTCAGTTCATTTTTCCATTATCCTGGTCTTCTCAACAGCCACATCCTCCTCTCTTTTATCCTTGTACCCCACAACTCCCCTAGAGCCTTCCATCTGGGAAATGTTTCAATTCACTCTACTGGTTCTTCACTCTAAATTTTTAACACAGACCTAGTCAAAAGCTCTCAATAATAACCATGTCACCATCCCAACAGTAGACTGCACTGAAACTTTTTCTACCACACAGGTAATATCTCTAAACCTAAGCAAAATGCAGACTAACTTTCAGCCAAAGCACAATATCCTACCTAGGATCCAGCAGTTAATGCAGTCCTTCCCAATAGAAGCCTTCTGAGCTTCATTTTAACCAGCAGCACTTCTATCAATACGCTGATTTTCCAGGCTCTGACCAGTGTCTGCAATGCAGTTTATAGCGTACAGGGACTGTCTCTTTGCCGGTCTTTCAAAATCCTTCAGAAATAATTTCCAAAGCTGTTAAGCCACATGGCCATACAACATCACAACAATGACCCCCTCTCCTGGTACCAATTTTTGTTTTAGTCAGGGTGTGAAAGGGAAACAATTTAATACTGGACACATAATTTATCAAATTATTTTATAATAGTCACCCAAAGAGTCAAATGCAAGAAATGCAGGAAATCTGTCCACACACTAAGGTCTCCAAAGAATCACCCTGAAGGCCTGGATTCCATAGTAATGTGTTGCATGAAGCCACCTGAAGACCTAGAGCCCATGACAATGCTTCCTTTGAGACAACTGGAGGCCCAGAGCCCATGGTGCTGTCTCATGCAAGTCTGTATTGTGGGTCTGTGATGGGAAGGCCTAAAGGTCGGTGATGGAAGCTGGAAAGTCTCAGTCAGCTGGAAGAAGGACCTGTGCCAGCAGGCTGAGGATTCTGCACTGGAGTCAGGAAACAATGCTCAAAGTAGGGACCAGACCTTCCTCAAAATAACCACAGCCATCCTCAGTGATGAGAATCTGAGCTTCTCTGATGATCAGAATAGCCAAGTTCATATCAGGAAAGAAGTTGGACAAGCTCTTCCAGGAAAACCAACAACACAGCTCCCTCTCCAGTTCTTTTTATGTTGTTGGCAGCAATCCTCAGGTGAACCATCCACACCTCACACTATGCTGATTCAGTTCAGCTGGGTGTTACAAGTTGACCATCACTTATCGATCCACCACAGATAGTGATGCTCTTTATTAAAACTTTCATCAAAAAGAACAGTTCGTGATTACATTGTTTGATTGATCATTTTTTGATTCCTAAATCTTGTAATCTGAACAAGTGCTTCTAAGATAGCAATATGCAATATATTAACTACTGTTAATTTCTTGTTATTTTTTGAAATTTTGTATCATTTCTATCATTTTTTGTTTTGTTTTTAAATTTAAAAACATCAAAGTGAGGAATGAAGTGGGACTTAAACAACAATCCCTCTCAAACTCAACCTCCAGAGCTATAGCTTCTTGTTCTGGTACAGGTAAGATTGACACTATGTCCTATAAACAGACTGTATGTCACCTTGTTCTCACAGAATTCATAAGGCTCCATCTTCTTCCAAGGCTAAACTATTACTTTCATTGGCTTCTGTACCCTTGCTTGCCCCCCCCTAGTTTTTGAAGCCCACCCACTCAGCAAGATGTATAAAACTAGAATCTTTCTTTTGCTGTAATGCCTAGCACTTTGGAAGTCAGTTCAGCTGGGTGGATGTGCATCTGAAATTCGGGAAATAATTCCTTCTTTTTCTTATTGTCTCTCTGATATTTTGAATTCTGCATCAAGGGGAGCAGGGACTCAAATGCTCTGGAGTGCGAAGGTGGACAGGTCATGTGGTGTAGTGAAACCAAGTTAGCCAGGGAAAATAGAAAAACATAGATAAAATTATCAAATATAAAAACCTCACAGGAAGAGGGAAACAAAGTGTGAAGAATTCATGGGATTTTTGAAAATTAAGTAAGCATGAAAAAGTATATGGTACAAGTTTATTCCAGAAGAATAAACTACTTTT
>RJWM01025234.1:0-29622 GCA_004363535.1 Dasyprocta punctata | reverse complement strand
TATAGACTTTTAAACTATCTTACGGATACCCTTATATAAAACTATGTCTTTTTTTTTTTTCATACCTTCCTTCCTCGGTTCCCCTTATAGTACCTCTTATTGTTTTCTAACTAAATGTCCTTACCAATTGGCCAAATATAGTCAAACGAGATAGTATTGAAAAACCAATTATAGATAAGATAATGGGGGGAATACATAGAAAAGCACAAGTTAAATTTGTATCCAGGAAGTGTTATAGGGAGTGATAAAAGAGTCTGGATTTCCGAAATGTTTTTGTTTTTGTTTTCCCCCTTGCAAGATAATCTCCAGAATCTGGCCCATGCTCCAGTGCTATTTACTACTTAGTACAGAGAGGCCATCAGTCAAGTTTTAGGATTTTGCAGGTATCCTTTGAGAGCCGATCGAATATTCAGGCCCCCAACACAATTGTTTTCCTTTCAGGGAGGCAACCACAGTGGAAGGTTTTGCTAGATAAATGAGAGGTCTTGCTTGCCACTTGTGACTGCTCCCCACACCCCGTTTGATTTCCTCTGGTTCTGCTGATGTGTTTCCCCACTCTGTTTTCTCCCATGTTCACTCCCCTTTGCTTCCCCTCCCAGATTTTCTGTTCCATTTTCCAGCTGCTCACTATTCAAACGTCACTTCCTCTCTCATTCTTCTCTTTAAGTATCACTTGGTAAGCGATACCACAATTCACAGTGACAAGGCCTAGAACATTAGGAGGACTGACCAACCCCAGCATCATTATTCAATTTTAATTTATATAGATTTTTGTAAAAGAATTACGACTTGCGGTAACACCTTTGCATTGTGAAAATGATTAAATGGCTCACTCTTCTTTTCACATTACTTCTACTATAATACTTCATATGGCAACTTTCTGCTCAAACTTAATGTTCTAGAAAGAAGTGATCTTCATTTTCCTGATTGAAACCCTCAAAAAGAGGTTAAGTTCACATGCAAGTATCTTTATTATGATAATAGTTTTAAAGATAAAGTTCCTGTGACAAGACAAATTGAATTTTTTAGTGTATTCCAGAACCTAAAGCTAGAATTTTTCTCCTCTAAGCTGAGGGCCAGGACTTTATGAATATACTATGTTTACTCATAGTGCAGTCTACCTTTTGCAAATGTGATTATCCACTCTAATTATGCTATTACAGTGGAGTTTCTCCTTGACTTTAAATAACACATTTGCAAATTTAGCAGGTTACTTAAACTCAGATATAACCACTATGAATGAAAGTATCTGCTAAAGTCCAGACTCTCTGACATACATTATTTCATAAAAAAATCTTTGAACTATGAGTTAATATTTTCAGTTAGCATTTCCAGTACCCTCCCCACCCCCACCCCAAGTATCTTCAGTTAGCAACCAAGGAAACAGAATCAGGGAGAAATAATAGTCCTAATGTGCCTGTAATCTAGAATGCTCTCAAAAAAATGTTTATTAAACACATGGTCCAAAATCAAAATCTACTTAGAAGTCAGGACTTGAACTGCGGTCCTTTTACTGTGTCATCATTGTTGATCAACACATGTCTATCTTTGTATACTTGTTCATGCTATTCTAGAGCTAAGAATGGTTTTCCCACTATTGTTATATGAAATTCTACCAACCTCCAGTCTTTCCTTCTCTGTGCCCTTCTTCTGTAACATCCTAATACCCTTTAGTAGTTTTTTCATTGTTCCTCATCGATTTCTGAAAGGTTTGTTAGAACATTTAGCTAACATTTCCTAGCATTAGAATTATATGTTTTCTATTGTTTCTCCAGGAACATTTTTCACTCCGGTATTCATTTGTTAAGGAAATAATTATCAGGGTCTATTATATGCATGCAGGATACTGTGGGGCACAGGCATGAACAACTGAGCCAGGATTTCTGCTCTCAGGAAGCTTACATTTGGACTGTGGGGTCAGGAAGATGAAGGGGTACAGATACCTAAAAAGTCAATGAATAATCAAAATAATTTATGAAATAAGGTCATTGCAGCAAAGGAAATAAGAGTAATAAGATGGAGTGTGACTGTGATTAACTGGAGGAGAATAAAATGCTATGAACAGCATAGGAAAAGTGCATCTAAAGGCAGCCTGCCTGTATCCCAAACAAAGGCAAAAGGTCAGAGAGATTGGTGGGGCCAAAGGGAAAGTGGCAGGACTCAACCCAAAAGAAGGAAGTGCACAGACACATGTGTACTCTTAGACATAGCAACTGGGAAAATGGTATGGCTGTGGCATGCATTTTGTACTAAAGGCTACTGGGGACAAAAGTTACTTTGTTCTTTACAAGCTCTATGACCTTGGGCATCTTTCTTATTCTCTTTGATTCTTGATACCAACATATAAAGAAAGATAGAGATTAAAAAAAAGAAGAAGAAGAACTCAGTATAAGCACTGAGTAGAAACTGTTTTATTAGTCCCATGCTGGAAACCAGTGGAACTATGAGGCCCATAAAACAGTAATAGAGTCCATTAACATCAGAAAAGGGAAATTACCTAAAATGAGACCTGGGCAAATGGACTTTTTTCAGTAAGTGACTATATTATCTATAGATGAAAAGTGGATGAGTACAAGGTATATGTTACCCTAAAGATCAAATCTAAGACAGGGACGCCACCATATTCCATGAAGACAATTTCAAGTTTTGTGATTATGTAGCTGCCTCTCCAAAGAAAGGAGAGTCAGATCATGGCAATATTACTCTATAGCACATTGACAAATGAGCATAACACTCCCAGATGCTGACTGTTGTAGTTCTGCTTTTTTTTCTTTGCTTTGGTTTTTGATTTTTATTTCTAAAAGTAGAACACATCCAACAACAAATTTTGTTATTTTCTAAACCCGATTTTCTATCCTTCTCACACCCATTGAAGTGGGAACTCTAGATCCCTCAGTCACTCACTGAAATAAATAAATCGAAATTTTATGTCAAACAAAGATGGATAACTTCCTCTAAATTCAAGATAGAACCAGGTAGAAAAAGACCAGATAGCCAGGGAATCTGCACATCGCTAGTTCTGCTGCCCAGTCTACATCAAAGAAGAACTCTTTTTGGAATGGATTTTGATATTAATAGTTCTCTTTGCTACAAGGAAAAGTGTAAAGTTCAAACAAATAACCGCTATTTTGTAACACCCATTGGAAGACAAAGCCATTCATTCCCACCCAAAAAGAAATAAAAGTGTGAGTAATCAAGAATAATTAGTTGGAGGGAAGAACAGCAAGAAAGCATGGTTACTGTGAGATGCAAACTCGGAAATTAAGAGGCAACTTTAAATGCAAAAAGAAAAATCTAGCAGATATTTTGGTCCTACGAAGAAATTGGAACTCTACTATTTTTAATTTAACAGCCACATTTAAAAATAACAAAATTCTTTTTCATAATTGAAAAATTTTCTATTTACTCTTTGATCCCCAGTTTCACACAAAATAAAACTCTTTTCCTTACTGTTATTTAAAGTATGTTTACTGAGGTTGATTAGGATAGAATAAACTCTTTCTATGTTCTCTGTCTTTTCATTACATCAGTTTATGCTTTGCATCTCTACTTGTTGACTCATGGTAATAGAGGAAAAAACAATATTCTCAACAGCTTTTTCCCCAGATAAATACCCTATAGATTGCAAGCAATATTTCCAGTATTCAATTCAATACATTACATATAAGAACAAGTCCGGGTTTTACATGGTGGGATTTACTGACATTAGCAATTATATGAATTTACAAATATCTACACACACCCCCTTCATACATTGCCTTTAATTAGCTTGTCCAGGATTGGCAATCCCCACAGTCTATGTAGTCAGCAGGATCATTAAACCCAATCATATTTTAAACCTAATCTGATATTTCACTGGAGCCATTCAAATCAATTTACCCAACAGAGACATTTGTCCCTGGCCTGTCACCACAGCCCGTACCAAGCGTCCTACACTTCTTTATCTTTTGGCAGGGCCATCATAAGCGAGCGACACAGAGGGTGATGTATGAGAACTCAAATAAGTCATAAATCCCGCAGCCCTTCATCTCCTGCCGTGCAGACTGAATTTACGCCCACTGGCCTTGGCAATGGCTCTTAGCTTGGCTCCGAGAAAGTCAACTTAAAATGACACACTCTTTTAGGAGTGAATCTCCCCTCAAAGTGGCACCTAGGAGAGGGAGAATACAGAAGAGAAAGGAGAAAGTGAAGATATCAGGGCCCCTTATTCTTACACACACACACGTACACACACACACATCTCACAGGTAGAGGTCACTAATCCCTTCTAACTTCAGAATTAAAGTACTTTTGTGGGGCATTCTTGCTTCATCCCAACTCTATTGTGACCAACAAACATTCATTTTATTTTGCTTTCAACAGGTCTAAGAAGTGTAGAATTAAAAAGGTAAGCAGTATTGGTCACATGACACGTGGCTTTCATGTGCCACAATAACAAAGTTTACTCAGCAACTCAGAGGCAGGAGCCGCTAAGTGCTTTCTAGACAATAGCAATAGTGCTCATAGAAATGACAGTAATCTGCCTCTGTGTGCATTTATGCATGCATGCATACGAACACATGCTTTCTATAACAGTTTTGGGGAAAAGCAATACATTCAAGCGCTCAAATGATCTTCTAGGTGAAGCTTCCCCAGTAGGTTATGAGATCTTCTGGAAAAGGGTTTTACACACTTGGGTAATCTGATTCTGGATAAGGAAATTAACACATTGCTTTTCATTTTTCTCACCTCAAAAGCATATTTACAGCCCAAGTAAATTGCAAACAAATGTAATGCCACATAACAAGCATTTGGAAATTTGGAATGAATCAAAGGTATCACAAGTTAAGAAAAGCAGTTGAAACAATGGCCAGGAATTGTTTGAGGCACTTTTAAATGTCCTTATTCCTCTAAGAGAAGAGGAAATTCTGTCATTCATAATGCACTTTATAATTAACCAACAAAACTTGACCTAGACGGCTCTCCACTTCCATTCCCTGGGATAGCTGACAATGCCATAAAACAGCACCAGTGCCTTTTTCCCATACATTTCATTATCTAGCCTTCTTAATATACATCTTGAGTGCTGCAGTTTACTTCAATGTCACCAAGAAAGTAAGTCCCTTTGAAACCATCATAATAAACCACAATCTGTTGCCAATTTGTCTGTCCTTATCTGCTCCTGGTTGTAACTTCCTTTAAAAAAAACTCTCAAAACAACAACACAACACAACAAAATGATGATAAAAAAAATTTACCTTTTGGTTTCTACTCAGTATGGTGACTTTCAGTTTTATTATTTTGTCTTTGTCATTGTATATACCCATCAATAATCCAGGCCATGCAACATGGGATAAACAAAGAACACACATCACCGTGCCTCTGTCACCCATGCCCACAGACCATCACCAGCATTGTGAAGTATCTGACATGACCCACCTTTTGTCTCAAGAAATTGTTTTTCTTCTTTCCAGAAAAAAAACATCCAAACGAGATCATACTAAATTTAAAACAATCAGTGATCATGATGTTTCTTTAAAGAAGAAAGAGCATTTGGTGTTTTGGAATTCTGTTATAAGAAGTTGGAAGTAGAGTATTCACTGAATATTACATGAACAACCTACTGATTTCTGAATTCAATAACTTCACAATTGTATTTCTCATACATGTCCTAAAGCATCTAGCAGTATAGAACAAAATGTGTCTATCCTTTAATATGGAAAAATTAGTACACAAATCTGCAACACATTTCAGATTTCAAGAAGGAAATTATCACATCCAAATTATCACATCCAAATCACACACGATTAATTTTTTCCTCCTAAAAAGATTTAAATTTAGATCAATAAGACCATGAACCAGAAAGTAAATCTCCACTATCAAAATAAAAAATAAATGCGCATGTACAGAAATACACACACACTTTATATTTGTTTATAAAGCTTCAAGGTACCAACTGGATCAGTCCATTCCCTTGGGGGGGAAAATGCTAGAAGAATGAATTTTACTTTAAAAATAGCAATATTTAGACATATAACTAGGTACAGAGATAGAAAGGTACAGAAAATCTACCCTCGTTTGGGGATTTTACTTCATATATCCATTTTCTCCTATGGAGACATGGAAATTATGTAGTTCAGATTGAGTTATATTCAATATTTAGGACACTTGATGCAGAGAGAAAAAGGGAATTGTTTATCTAAATATTTTGGGTACCTGAAATTAAGATGTGCAATAAGCATAAAGTATATTTTACTAGAGAAAATTTATGATTTCGATGAGTATGCACGTGTAGGTGATGGACAGAAGTGGGACCTGTTCTTTTCACATGAATGGCTGTCAAAGAAGAGTATCAAATACATTTTCATGAAAAGGCCAAATACGGCATGCTTTATATAATGAAAAGAATATATTAAGAACCTCATGAAAATGAAAAATGAGAGAAGGTTGGCGAGCAAAGCCAATTAAAAGGACAGTCCTCACTTCAAATAATTTATCTCAATAACTTTGTTCTTAACCACAGTACATGGATGTAAGTTTCACTTTACCTATTCTCAAACTTATCTTATCTACTAACTTTTCTCAGTTTATCCTTCATAGAATGAATTTAACAAGTTAGCGTCCTCTTTTTTAAAAAAAGTTTATAATGTATTTATAAAAGTAAAGAGCCCTAAAAATATAAAACAGCTAAAGTTAAATTTGATATTAAAGTTTATGAATTTCACTCATTTAATGTGCTATGTAAATTGAGGTGAAATTCTTAGACATGAGATGATTTACTAATCCTACTCCAAAGGCATTAGAAAAAGGGTCAATTTCACAAATGAATCACCTGTTCATTTTCCAGAGCATTTGCTTAGAATGTGAAATCATTTAAAATAGTTTATGATAATGATTGCTAATACATACTTAGCTTTCATTAGAGTCAAAGTGAATGTTTTACAAAATTCAACATACTGTCCAAAGTTCTACTTACTTCAAACAACCATGCTCAATTTTTAATAAATCTGAAATTACTGTTTGTTCTAATGTCTTACTTATCAAAATTTACTCTTCAGCCCTATAGAGTAATAAACCAAAGTAGGTTAATTAGAAAAATACTAGCATGTGTAACTAGACTACTGTATCATCAAATTTTATATAGACATCATAATGCCTTCCTTTTCACAGTATTTTACAATGCATGCTTGCTTTTCTATCTGTTTTATGTGACTCCCTCAGAATAGTCAGATGCCACTATTTCTGTCCCATGCATGCTATGACAAGGCTCAGAAGGTTCAACAACTTGCCCCCAAATTATTCTTGCAACAAAATAAAATATCTTGGTCTTTTAAATCTTTAAGTATATTTTCTTGACATGACTAGTCCACATGTGTGTGTGATAAGGATCCTAACAACAGTGATAGCTCTTGTCTCAGTTACTTTTCACTTGTTGCTGAGACAGAATATCTGACACTCAAAATTAGGGAAGGGAAGGTTTATTTCATACAGTTCTTGGGAGTTTCAGTCCATACTCAGTTGGCTCCAAGGCAGCATGGTGTGGTGGAGCCAACATTCATGGCAGCAGCCAAGCAGCAAGGCGCGCGAACCCGGCAAGAGAGAGGGCAAGAGAGGGAAGACCCGTGTTCCTCTCTCCTTTATACTGTATGTTGGCTATGACCCTGGGTGGTTGCAGCACTCACATCACCAATCCCAGTGCAAGACAACAAACCAATCACAAACACCAGACTCAGCCCCATCCAAATTACATGAGGCCTTGGGGGGACACAGGAAAAATCAATACAGATCTACATATATGTGATAATTTATGACTTCAATGAAGTGAACTTGGACTGTAGTCCTGGTAAGTGTTCCCAAAAGGTATACATGGTATGGTCTTGGTGGCCAGGGTGGTGCTACTGGGAAGTGTTGAAAGTGTTAGGAGTTGGCACCTAGTGGGAAGTCCTTCTATCAACATGTACTCTTGAAAGGGATTTTGATACCCAAACACCTCTCATTCCTTTCTAGTTCATGATGTAAGTGGTTTTACTGTGCCACATGGTCCCACCATGATGAGCTGCCTCATAACAGAGCCAAAGCAGTGTTCCCCAACCCTTGAACATAGACTGGAAAGTCCACAAACATGAACCCTAATAAATTATTTCTTTATAAGTTTAGTTTCTCAGAATTTTTTTATAAAAACAGGAAGTTAACTAACACACCTTGTAAGCTATAGCAATCAATAAAAATCAGAACCAAAAGTATCACAGTAGACCTCCATACAATGTTTATTATAAATCTCCCGCTCAGACTGTCTGAGTGTGTCCAGGTAGAGACCTCAAGAATCAGTAATTTTAACATGTGATTTAGGTGTCTTGAAGAAATACTAAAAACAGATTATCATGCCTATACAGCCATTGAAATTCTGGGTCCTGTCTTTTTAAAATCACCATGCCCCACTCCACTACAGGGCGATGAGGAAATAGTTACAGGAACCAGGCTATAAAAGCTAAAGCAATCCTGTATCATTGAATGGCTTCAAGTTGCCTATTAAAAATTCTAGTTGAAGCTGGGCATGGTGGCATATGCCTTTAATCCCAGCACTCGGGAGGCTGAGGTAGGAGGAGCGTTGTGAGTTCGAGGCCAGCTTGGGCTATGACGCGAGTGCAAGGCCGGCCTGAGCTACACAGTGCTACCCTGCCTCAAAAAACCAGGGCCGGGAGTTTGGCTCAGTGACTTAAGCGCCTGTCTGACAGGCGCGAGGTTGTGAGTTCAATCCCCTGTGCCACACACACACACAAAAATTGAAATTAGTCTCTGCTTTGAGATGAAGGCCTCACTGATCTCCATCAACCTCTTGAAATGATCTTAGGATGAGGGAAGAAAAGCAGAAGACTTGGTTATAGAAGCTTTTATTAGTTTGGGCTTGTTTCCCATACTGTGTTCCTTCAGTCAGTACACTTGAGTTTCTGAATAAATTAGTACAGAAAGGTTCTAGAATCTGAACTTTGGAGAATTTTTAGGTTGTATTTGCATGTCTACTGCAATTGGAGTTCAGCTAATCAAAGGCACAACTTTTTAAAGGAGATGTATCCCCAACTCCCTGCATTCCCTCATGCTGTTTCAGATAAACTTAGGAACATCTAGAAGACATCAGTGTTCCATGGAGACACTTGCCTACTCATAAACACATAAGCCTTTAACATACATAATTTGGGAAATGTGGCCTGCCTTTTGTTGTTCCTGTTGGTACATTCTCATGCTTACCCACTCAGTGCAGACAGGTTTCCTGAGCACATCCTATGAGCCAGGCACTGTCAGGGGACAGATCTACAAAGAGATTTCATCTTCTACTAGAGAGCAGAGTTTCTGCCCTTACTCTCCTGGCATGTGAAAAAAAAGAGAAGTAAACAAACAAATATAATATGTGAAATGTTACAATAGAGCCAGACCCAGCATATAAACCTCAATGCAGAGGGAATGGTAAAAAGGGATTCCTACAGAGGTCCAAGTCTGAACCCTGAAGGTCAAGTGTGAGTTAGCCCAGTTAGGGAGATAAAGGGAACAACAGGTGCAGATACTTGGAAAAACAACTCAGGCGAGTCTAAGAGAAGGGCAAGGCAAAGGGATATACCTCTGGAGGTGGCAGCAGTAGCAGCTAACAATCAACACAGATCAACTTACTGACATTCACTAGTCTACACAAACACCAGCCCTCTGAAGTAGGTGATACACGACTATGTATTCCCTTCTCACTGATAACACGACTTGCTCATAGAGCCATTAACATAACTTGTTGAGAGACATGGAAAAGAAGGAAATTAGGATTTGAACCCATGTGCCAGGTTCCTACCACTACATACCTTTGTTTTTCCGTGGTAAGTATTATGAGAAAAAAACACCAAATATCATCAAGAAACCCATCCAACAGAGTACTATAAAATTTTATCCTGGACTAGAGAGAAGGGAAATACTTTCATTCATGGTTTAATATTTTTATTTCTCCCTCAAATTTTTGTTTAGGAATTTTTTGGGGTGTGGGGAGTAATGCTCAAAAACTTCAATAACAAGCCCTCTTCACATTGCTTTGCAGTTTCACCAGCCATTACTTTTCCCTTTACAGAAATTAAACAATAAAAATTTCAGACATAATTTGAATCATTTACATATGGTCCAATTAGGCAGAATTTTTTTTAACATATTCCTACTATAAAATAAAATTTACTCAGTTTTCAATTCCTTCTTGTTTTGGTGAGCCAAAATGATTATAAATTGTAATTGATTAATTCTTAATACTGAATTTGATTTTGGATACACAATATAAACAGTCATTAAAGGAGGATTAATTTGGCTACACCAGATGGATTCCAATCTGTTTTGCAAGTTTGTTACAATTCTCATTTTCTTACAAAACTGAGAAGATGGAACGGTTCTCACTGTCCTTGTGAACTTTGTAATGTCCTTATTGTTGGTTTGGGCATTCTTCAGGAACCAAAGGACAAGGTAAGTACTTTGTGAATCACAGAATACTACCCTTAGTATCTTATTCTTGAACTTCGTATTAAGTATCTTGTGTGCACATCCTTGATTTTATTTCAGAAGCATTAGAAAAGATTTGATTTTACAAGTATATTACTTATGACTTTCCTAAGCTACTTATAATACGGAATCGTTCTACTTTCTGTCATACTAACTTTATGAAATGTTAAATATTTAAACTTTCTTGGATTTAGTACTAGATGTGTGTTTTCTTAAAAATTTCCATTCTGTGAAATAAAACAAACACCGAATTGCCTTTGCGCACTTAACCGAAAGGTCCATTCCCTATCTTTCCCTTAGGATTACCATTCAACAGAAATAAAAGGTTTCTATTACATGCCTGAAGAACTTCCTATGCTGAGAAAGAGATCCTGATAGGAACTTAGTCCAGATGGGCCATTTCTTAAAGAAAGACAGAAATGGAAAGAATTGTCAATAGAAAAAAGGAAAAAAAAATGTCACAAACAGAAATATCAGAACATGTCAGCATCCTCCCAAAATGGAATGGGGTCCTAAAAAACAACAGAATAGAAAAGAAAGCCACAGTAAAAGACCAGCTGCCAAACACACACATACACACATGCACACACACACACACACACACACACACACACATACCAGTCAAGTTAGAAACCAGAAAGTCAGACTTTACAAGAATAATAGGAACTGGGTGCAGACACACTAAAAGGTTAAACCATAAAATGAAATACAGGTATAAGCAGCAAGGCATTGATATAAGTAGAAAAAGTCAGGCTCCACACCAAAATGGCATTCAAAAGACACAGAGAAACACAAAACACAATAAAAATGAAAAGAAAAACTAAAAAGTGAAACACTACATGAGAGTTTTTAAAAGCTAACAGAGACAAACTAGATGAGTAGACAAAAACTAGGTACCTGTATTGGAGGTACCGGAAATTAGTAAGTGTTTTAAAAGGGAAAAAGTTCTAAGACACTTACAAAGAAAAGGGACTGCATTGTGAAAGTTAGAGGTCTCTGGGAAGAAACCGGAGATAAATGAGCCTTGCCCCGAGGATGGGTGGGGGAAGACAGTGAGCACTTACACAGGCAGGCTCTGCGGTCGGCAGGACGCCTGGCTGCTGGGTGGTGAAGGTCTTTCCCTGGGACTCAGAATCAATGGGTAAAACAGCAGTAGTCTGTCCACAGCAGTGACTCTCAATGGCGGAGGACTCTAGCCCCCTCCAGGGTACATTTGGCAATGTCTGGAGATACTTTCACTGTGACAGTTAGCGTTAGGAGCATACCACTGACATGCAGTGTGTGAAGGCTGGGAAGCTGCTGAACACCCTATAATGCTCAGCACTATTCTTTCACCAAAAAGCATCATTCAGTCCAAAATGTCAGCAGTGTGGCTGTTGAGAAATACTGCCCTACCCTCTATTCTCACAAGGAGAAAATCCTTTCCATCCATTTGGCAACTGGAATTTGCCATCCCTGGAACAAAACCAAGAATTCAAATGTCAAAACTTCAAAATCATCCTCCTCTAGCCTCACGGTGTTTGAGTTTGGAATAAGCAGCCAGAGAGATGTGGGGCAGCCTGTTAGGAGACTTGAATTCATTAATCAGCTGAGCGGTTTTGGAAACAAACTGTCCCCAGTGGATTCCTTTTTGACGCTGGTAAAGTGGATGGTTACAATAGAAAAGTCATCCCGAAACTTTCTGAGCCTAATAGGCACTTCCTAAGAATAAAAAAATAAAAGAGAAGAACAAAGCAATTGTATTTTTAAAGTAATTGTACTTTTAGGATTAGATACTTGAGAAAACACAAATTTTATTTATCATAATTTGAAATTATTTTAACATTCCAAAACTAATAAACATCAACATTTATGCAAATCATGTTGAATGGATTTACAGGTAATACTTGGGCTGGATATGGGTTTGGGCATTGCTCACAGTAGTCCTGAGATCCCTGGCCTTTGATTCTGAGGCAGCTATATTCGTGATTATCTCTGAGGTCTCTTTGTAAGACTGACTACATGGTGAGGACCAGGTAGGGAGTGGGAATTCTATTGTGGCCATCCAGGTAGTGGAGGTAGAGAGGAAAACGAGTTCAGGTTGTAAAGGTGAGGAACTGAAGAGTTGCCCTCCTCTCCCCCCAAAAATAGCAATTACTATCCAGGTCCAAAAAACAACTGCTTTTATTAGACTGCCTCTTCTGTACTCCAAATCATAGAATTTCTCAAAAGAATTCATATATCTAGATTTTTAAATTCTGACTTGAAAATGTAAAACACTACGAGCCAAGCATAACCTTTTTGTAGACTGAATTTGATCCAAAAAGGGTCATTCTGTGACCTTTGGATATTTATAATTTATCTAACTTATAATTTGATTCAGTGTAATTTATAATATAATCTTACTGCCTGTCTTGGTTACTTTTTACTCCTTGCTGAGACAAAACACCTGACACCCAAAATTAGGGAAGGAAAGGTTTATTTAGCTTACAGTTTTTGGAGGTTTCAGTCTGCATTCAGCTGGCTCCAAGGGAGGGTGGCATGGCACAGGAACAACACTTCAAGGCAGCAGCCGCACAAAAGCAGCCAAAGTAAAAGGAGCAAGAGCAAGCTTCTTCTCTTCCCTTATATAGTACACAGGACACCCCCGCCCCAGGGTGGGTGTAGCATTCACAAACATCCTTGCCTTCCTTTGCACAGGATGAGGGTGTTTACAAAGTAAGAACCCTGGCTCCCTGCTGAGTCTCTCAGCTAAACTTTTGACCTTCTCAAATTGACACAATGGCCAGGTAACTGCTTATGCTCTACATGCCAGGATGTAGAGCTGCTGCCTTACTTAATTAAGCTGCTAGACTTCTCAAGTTGACACAGTGTATAAACCCTAACACTGCCTCAAAAGAAAAGACCATCAAGTAATTAACAGAAGATTGAGCACAAAAGTTAAAATATAAATACTTTTAAAATACAAGGACATACAAACTCAGTTTCTCTCATTCCTTACATCCAATTCACAACTAAATTTTATCAGATTGACATTCAAAATGTATCCTAAATCCAAAACTACCATCTTGGTACAGGTCCCCAGCATAACTAGCTTGATCACCCCATGACACTCCAATCTGGTCCTCCTGCTTTCATCCTGGTCCCTTTTCCCACCAAATGTTTCCAATGCATCAGCCAGAGTTATACTGTAATATAATATCATGTTATTTTACTGCTTTCAAAACACTTTTCAACTTGCTATCCTAAAATGCTCTGCTCCTGACCATCTAGCCCCTATCTGTCTCTACCCTGCTTTTTTACTCTCCGATTTGCCAGTCCCTCTCTAGATATGTTGGTCTTCCCTCTACTACACTCTGACCTCGGGACCCTTAAACTTGCCCTTCCTTTAAGATGGAATGCTTTTCCTCAGGTAGCTATATAAGTAGCTTGCTCCTTTTATTCAGGACTCCTCATACATTTACCTAAACATCTTCTAGAAAGTAGAGACATACTTCTCAGCCCACCACTCTCCTTGCTTGTGCCCTGAAGTAGCTGTCTTCACATCACTCATTCCTTATTTACATAATTTGGCATGATACCCAATGCATTGCATGTTCTTTCTAGTTTGTATGCAAGTTCCATGAGGGGGAAATTTTACTATTTATCTCCATTCATTAGTTTATCCCCAGCATATAGAACTGTCACAAAATAGATGCTTGATTAATGCTTGTTTCAGAAATGAATGAATGCAGGAACATAAACCTTTGAGAAAGCAAATGCAAGGTATAACAGTGGCATGTTTGTAAATAATCTAGAGCCTGTCTTACATTATCAGGACCATTATTATTACTGAAAACTAAGTAAAAATGTTAGATGGTTTCAATGGCTACAAGTTAATTGAAGGTTTCTTACAGTCTCCTGGGGCAAGTTGGACTATCACAAATTCTCACAACTCAAATACCAGGGTTTCAGGTTCATTGATGTCCCTGATTCCCCTGCCAGTCTTAATTTCTTTGTCCTTTCTTTTTTCCCCTCTTCTTTCCACCTCTTTCCTTCTGGCCCCTCCTCCTTCCTTCCTCTTCTCTCTTTCTTTTTTTCTTTCGTTTCTTTCATGCCTCTTTTCACATACATTTATGATTTTCACCCCTCTGCCATCTCTGCCCGGGAATCTCCCAGCTTGGCTGAGCAAGGCTCACTCCATGTCTAGCCCTATGGACCCCTTGGCAACACCTCATGTATGTGGCACAAAAGCTCTGGCAGCTCCTGGATTGATGAGCTCTCCGTGCTCTTTTCATGACCCCAAAACTCCCACCAGCGACTCCTCCCTCCCCTGTCAACATCGCAGCCTACTATGACTTTCCTTCGCTGCAGAAACTTGGAAATTATTTAAGCCTGTACTTGTGTTCTCTCTCATTTGTCATTTCCCAAACACCAGTCATTTATACTGTAGTAAACAGTACATTAGCCACCAGACAGTTCCTAATCTGTCATCCTTTTTGTTTGATCCACTCTATCTATTCAAGGAAAGAGCTGCCTGGAAAGACTTCCCCTTGCTAATGAGGAGTCCGATGCCTCACCTTGCTCAATTTGTTCTAGGGTAGAGTGGGTGGAGGGTGCTGTAAAGCCAAGGTCTGACCTCCTGGCTCTTTGTGATTTCCTGTTCCAGATTTCAGTTTAGGGAAGACAAAGGGTATTGAAAGAAAACTCTGAAATGCAGAAATATAGCTTAAGCCCTTGCATGTAGAAATAACCATTAGATATTTCTTTCTTTCTTTCGTTTCTTTCCTGAGACAGGGTTTCACTATGTACTTCAGGTTGGCCTTGCACTCTCACTCTGACTCCCAGGCTGATCTGGAACAAACTGTGAGCCTCCTGCCTCAGCCTCCTGAGAGCTGAGATTACAGGCATGCCCCACCAAGCCTGGCTGACTTCAATTTTTCATATCACTTGCCTTGCTATGCCAAAATACAAAGGGTATAATAAATATGAGGAAAGAAAGAGGTCATTGTGTTTTTCGGTGGCCAGAATAGGATATTAGGGATCAGGGCTCTAGTACTGTTTCTGCCATCAACTTTGAGCACACCTCAGCAATAACAGTAAGAGGTAACATTTACTGGACCTTTAATATATGTTATAGTAAAAATATACATTCTCTCAAATTTTCTTTATAAAACTTTAGGGAATGACAATGGGGATTATAATCCCCATTATAGAAATTACAAAAATAAGTCTTCCAAAGGTTAACTAATTTACACAGCAAGTAAGTGCTAAACCAAAATGTTGTGTTATGGTCTGTGCAATCCAAAGATAAGATCTAAAGTAGGTCCTACACTTTTTTTTTTTTCCTTTGTGGTGGGAGCAGTGAGAGAACTGGTTGACTCATCCGTTTCTCGGTCTTGGGCGAAGTTATTCATTCATATAGGACAGGAAAGAAAGGACACATATATCAGAGCTCCTGGACTCTGGTCTCAGCAGTAACATCCTTTCTTCAGGTGAAGTTCTATGACCCCATGAATCTCACACCTGACACTTCATGTACGTAGTTAATCTGGTGGCTTGGCCCTTAACTAAGGAGGGCATTACACTCTAGAAGCCTAAATTCAGGCTGCCCTATATATGCTACAGTCATATTTCAGGCAAGTGACAGCTAACTGCTATCACACAGCAGCAACCTTCAATTCATATTAACCTGTACTGGCATTACAATTGGGAACTGGAGGTAACAGATCCTTTATTCTAGATCCAATTCTGTGTCTCCCAGCCATCCAGGCTCCCAGCTGTTCCATTTTCTGTTTTGCTTTGTTTCATAAAGACAGTCATTTAACTTCCCGTCATCTTCAGTTCCTAATTGCTATAACCAGATGGAATAACTCACTCCTGGGTGAATCAGAGACTATTTCATTCTGTGACACTGACTGAGAGAGTCCACATCCCCACGGGAGAATTCTGATTGAATCACTTGGTTACTATTCCTCCCAACATCTGGCAAGGTTTCACTTTTGTTTTATATTAAAAAAAAGAATTCATGGGATTGTTTAAAACACATTCCAAATAAATACATATATAAGTAATATTTTTAATTAAAAAATTCACAGATAGAGGCTTCTGTGCCAATTTTTTAAAAAAAAAAAAATGTTTCAATAAGTATAAGGAAAAGGGGCCGGGAGTTTGGCTCAGTGGTGTAAGCACCTGTCTGGCAGGCATGAAGCTGTGAGTTCGATCCCCAGCGCCGCAAAAATAAAATAAAATAACATAATAAAAAAGTATAGGGAAAACTTTGTTCTGCCTTTAAGGGGAGTGGGAAGTGGGTGGGTCAAGAATGTACTCTAAAATTTATATATATATTTTTTTCTGGGATCACATATGATTCTTGCACATGTGCCTTTCTTGCAAATCTTGCTAACTGGATATCTCTCTATCATCCCTCCCACTAAGTATCACTTCTCAGAAGGAGGGCTCCTGTGTGTGATCAGAGGTGATGGGACCCTAGAGCTGACAGCCCACAAATTGTTATTGATCCTCATTAAACACCTGAGATGTGTGAGTTACTTGCACATACCTCAGTATCCACAGGTCAACACTTTCACAGACATTCAGAGATTTCCTTCCTGCTCTTAATTACAAGATAAATAAACCTCAAACTCTTCTGCAGCTCTGTTACAGGGGCAATATTTTTCCCTACTGAAAAGAGTTTATGGGACTACCTGGTAGGAAATATTGTCTCTCTTGAATCAATTCTTTTTTTTAAGTGCCTTTCATATTTTCTCTGTACAGATGGGAAGAAGGAAAACCAATAGATACTGAGCACTGATGTGCCACATAATAGGCTACGAGTTTCATCTCTTTCAATTATTACAATTACTCTAAGAGGCAGTGCTATTATTCAGCTAAATGTTTCAATAGGAAAATCCACCTTAGAAATATAAGCAACATACTCAAGATCACATGACCACAAGGAGAGAGTGCCACTATTCAATAATGAGCCAACATGACTACAATACTTGCATTTTTCCCATGTCGATGCTTCTCCATACAAAGAATAAAATATTACACGAATATGAGGATTTATTCATTAACTTTTATTTTGACTGATACTCTAAACTGGTTTAGTTAAGATCACGAGTTCATGTTTTGGTCCATATTTCAGCAGTCTTGTTTTCCTTAATGAAACTTAAAAGTGCAAACTCAATTTCCTAGTCTTCCTTGTAGCTAGGGAATCATGCCATTTTACATGATTCTGATTAAAGCCAACTAAGGAAAAATACCTGGATTTCTACTGCTCCATTTCTCCAGTCTGGGGATGCAGTGACTGTACTGAAAGGAGGCACCAATAAGCCAAGAGGTGAAAGCCAGTGCACAAAGTGTGCGGAAGTCAAACCAGAGCATGGCTTTTAAATGGCATGACGGGGCAGCCATGCACCCATGGACCACACACTTCCAGGCTTCCTCTTACTTGACATGATCAACCTCCAGCTGACTAAGTCAACGATAGTTAACTGTGATTTCTGTTAGCTGCTCCTGCTGCTGAACAGTCACCCATCACTAAAGGAAATAATCCGGCCTCAGTAAGTCGCATCTTCTGTAAGATAAACTGCTTCTATTGAAGGGCCATATAAAAAGGAGCATTTTATAGACCTTTAGAGTTTAGAGAAAGCGTTCAAGAAAGAAAGATCAATATGCCAGAAGAAGGAAGGATAAATTTCATAGAAGTGGGAAAAATTGATCAGGATCTTTTAGAAAAGATAAGAAAGAGGAGGAGGCCCGTTCCGTGGAGGCATAGAGGGTGAGGCCAGGTGTTCAGAGAATACACTTTGCATCTTTCAGGGATGTCAAGTTAGCCACACAGTTGGAAAAAGTTTGGAGAAGTGAGTTGGTATAGATGGTACTGGGCTGCAAAGTCAGCCTTTTCAGAGCCTAACTATTATGCTGCAACAGCCCTGTACAGTAAGAGGGCGTCATATACCAAGATGATGCTCAAGGCAATGAATCTGATAGCTTGTGGATGGGAGGAGTAACTGGAGGCTGGAAGACCTATAAAGAAGTACAAAGATTGAGATGTAAAGACACTGTGAGAGGAAAAGGGTAGTGTTGGACACTAAAGAAGAGATTACAAAATATTTGTCAAGAAGGAGCACAAAGGAATAGAGATAATATAGCAGGTGATTAACTCTCCAAGGGAGGAGAATGGTGGAACATTTTGAGAATATCAAAGCTGGAAGGAAAACTGGCATTACAGTGAGTCAGGTTTGGGCTTACAGGGCTTCCTTTCCATCAGGACAGCTCCACATCTCAAAGTCTTCATCTATGGAGCAGGGGGCCTTTGGCTGATCTCCTTGGTCTGCTGTGTTAGAGGTAACATTGTTTAACAGTTGCTCAATAAATACTTTCTATGAGTGTTCTAATCACTGTCAAGTAAAGAAAATTTTAAAAAGCTGTCTGGTCTATAGGAGTAAGAGTTCACTAATACATATGTGTTTTCAGTATTTTTGAGACTGACAGAATGCTGATATCATAACTCCAAAATTATAAACACACCTCAGGAGATAATTATAGAAGTATACAAATAATAGCACCCTACTGACCCCCCTGAAAAGACATTGTTACTATGCACATCCTCTCAGATCACTAATGAGAATGTCCGGCACCTTTACAGCCAAATGACACTAAACTCCCAGGTGCTACCAAGTCTCAGTGGCCTAAAATACTCCTCTTTCTATCTTCACTACATTCCAACACAGTAACTCCCCAGCTTACAAACATTCGAGCTGCAAACTTTCACAGGTGTGCTGTATAAGACTCACAGGTGCGTACTATAGAAGACGCACTTTGTTCGATTAGGAACGAATCCAACTTAGGAATGTTTTCCCGGAATGGAACATATTCGTCAGCAAGGCAGGGACTTACTGTAGTTAATTTCGATGGCTAACACTCCTCTGCGTGAGTGTGTGTGAAGACTGTGACATGGCATACTTGGTGTGATATCACACATTAGCATAGTTAGCAGTCATGTACTCTGATCTATGGGCTACCTCTCACTTCCTTAAACTCTTGATGTCTGTGTGTTTCGGGAGACGAGTGAGAAGAAAGCAGGGGCAGGAGGAGGGAAAGTTTGCAGATGACTTTCCAGAAGCTACAGGATGTGTTGTGTCAACAGTAGGCAGTAACAAGCCTGTGTGCATAAAAATGAATCCCCAGTCATTCCCTTCAGTTGCAAATGGAGAAGCAGCAGCTCACATCATTCTGAAAACCAACAGTGTGCCTGACATTGTTCTAGTGATTTACCAACTCCAGCTCATTTAGCACTACTTGTATATACACACTGAATGACTCTTTGCAGACGCTAAAATATGAAATAAAATGGAAGAAACACAGGCTACTCATATGAATTTTGCACTTGGCTGTCCCCTCTGCCTGGAAGGCCATTCTCATGACCACTGACCCTTCACTTCACTGAATCCCTACTCAAATATTTTCATCAGACAATTTTTCTTCGACCAATCTCTTTTTCTTCTTATTGTTTGTGGGTTTTCAGACAGTGCTTACAACCATCACAAGGTAAAGGCTTAGTTGCTTGTTTTGAGCCTGCTACTCAAGGTAAGCTGTACAGATTCAGAGCTTGCTCTCCCATGATTTGCTCTGGGTCTCCAGGACTCTTAATATTACTGGGCACAGAGGAAGTTCTCGATGAACATTTAAAGAAATGCATCCCACCTCCAAAGACACTAAGAATACCTCCTCCACCTCTACAAAAGCACATTTCCCAGTTTCAAATTCAAGGGCTACACAAGGTCATCCAAGAAATGAAACGGCAAGAGGGCTTTGCCGAGTGTCCATCCTGACTACCTCAGAGTCCCCTGCCACACTCCATCAACCAGAGTGCTCAGCAGGAGCTGTGCCCAGACCACTGGCCAGTTGAATTCTTTCCCTGTGGATTCCTGGAAACTGGGACCCCACTCCTTTTCCTTTCCAAATGGATTTTATGCAGTTAACCCTTGCTCCGAAGGCCTCTACCCTCCAAATTACCAATTACCTAATCTGAAGTAATGTGGGCTCTGTTTAAGCCTAATGAAGACATGGTGGTCAAAGACCTGTTTGCAAAGCACAGTACCATTAGGGAAGATTAATCACCTTTTAACCAGCACTTCTGTATTCTGGCTCCAAGCAGCCGGAGAGGAGAGGGAAGCATCCATCACTTCATCCAAGCAACACCAAATGCTACTGCAGTCATCCATCAGGGAAGCACTGACCTGCCGCAGGGAGGTGAAGTGAACAGAAGCCCAAGGGTGTTCAGATAAACACGGAGACAAACATGCATGTGGTGGCAGAGAATGGGACAGTGTTATAAAGTTCTGTAATAATGTATGGCTTCTGCAGTTAGGCGTGTGTTCCCAATGCAGTGGCACAAGACGGTGTGCTGCATTAGCTTGTGTTCTTTAACTCAGATGCCTTCCTTCCAAAATCTTGTGGCAAACCTAAAAATAAATTGTTTGCTGGTATCTCTTGCCCTACTTTTAGATACCAAAAAAATGTTTATGTCCTCAGAATGTATAGGACCTGACCTATTCTGGGTTCATGGTATTTTTGGAGTTCAAATTCTTCAATCAATAAAGCATTCTAAAATATAAAAAACAACAATTTTACATAGCATACATTTTTGAGCAATTGCAGTTTTGTGTTTGTATAACCTGTTGGTGCCTAAGCACACAAAGAACCAAGCATAGTTGCAGGTCAGTTACCCAAATGGAATCATCGAGAACATCCTGCCTCACCCATGAGTTTAAATAATGCATCAGTAGGACAAAGTGGGCTGACACTGATGACCACTGTTGCCTGGTAGATGCCCTTATCACCACCAATACATTCTTCACTCACTTCAAGGCATAGATTCAAATCATGATCATGTTTAAAATGAAGACCCTTTGTAAGAGTCCTATTGTGTGATACTTTCAGTGCTTAGGCACTATGGAGCTAATTTTCTAATTATTCACATAACTTTGCATTTCTGTATTCAGAGCCCATTGTTTGTGCCACTTCTCATGGTGCTTATCACATTCAATCTGGTATTAGAACAAATTGCATACTCCCATCCTCTCCACTAGATTGTAAGCTCTTGAAGCATGGGCCGAAAATCACATTCATCCATAGATCCCCTGAAGTGCCTGGCACTTTTCAAGTGAATAGAGGCACTTAATAAACATCAGTAGAATTGGATTTTTTGAAGAGACCATACATCAAAAGAAGCAAAATGAAATTAATTTATTTGAAGCTTATTAAAATGCACTTTCTCCTCTCCCTCCAGTGCACAGGAAATTCAAGCCAGCATGAGCTGAAGAGCATCTTCAGTATCAAAATTAAAGACTATTGTTCTTTCTCTTGCTGCAGCTAGGTGACATGGTGTGTGTAGGATAATGTGGGAAGACCCACACTTACAACCTCAAAACTCCTCTTAACAAAGCTCGCTGAGCCTGAGCAAATTCATTAATACAACTGAAC
This sequence comes from Dasyprocta punctata, assembly GCA_004363535.1. Classification (NCBI taxonomy): domain Eukaryota; kingdom Metazoa; phylum Chordata; class Mammalia; order Rodentia; family Dasyproctidae; genus Dasyprocta; species Dasyprocta punctata. Next base: position 7,671 of record RJWM01025234.1, on the reverse strand, counting down.
CTCAACTTCTCTGTCAACTCATAAATGAATGTAAGGGTCTTTCATGGGTTAACATATACATCAAGGGTCCAGCATGGCCCACAGTCCCTGGTTTACAATGAGCACACCTATAAAAGTTAAAAGCACTTCCTATGGCAAGACTTAGAAACTTCTAAATCTGAGCTTACTAAATAGTACTATGTAGAAATCACATCTAAATTCAATAGTAAATTGGAAAAAGAAATTTAAAAGACTCTCATACTCCAGAATTCAGTGGAAGTCGGAGTCCTCACCATTATTTCAGAGTAGTTGTGAGTTGACAAGAATGTAAAGTGGTGAATGTGCTCTGTGTGTGTGTGTGTGTGTGTGTGTGTGTGTGTGCACAATACAACATGCATAGGCGGGGCGTATTTTTAAGCAGACATCAGTCCATTGAGGTGTCCTCTCAGAAATGCCTACAGTATGGACTGTGAGGTTTGGCCTATTTCTGTGCCACATGGCTACTTTATCCATGATTAAAAACAACAAATTTGGTTTTTAAATGTCATTTGATGGCCTTCCCCTCTGTTTGATATGACTCAACTTCTCCCCCTCTACTCAGGCTCACCACTCTGCAACCTCATCCTCAGCAGAAAGCCAGGTCACACATTCAGGAGGAGTCTTGAGACCATCCCCAGCCTTACTCTTACTGAGTCTTCCCTTTTTCTAACTTGGCTTTCGTTTGCATCTTCCTCATCATGCCTTATCACTTCTGTCTCCTGGATGATTAAGTCTTTCAGATTAAACTGTCACCTCTGGCTGCAGCCTGGTCATATCTCCCCTCACCACTTGCTCATAATATCCAGAACCTCTGCTCTCTCCAGTCCCTGACACTGAAGAGATCTCCCAGAGAGTTCACGTTGTCCTCCCAGACATCTCTGCTTTTTGTAAAACTCTACTCCACTGACCTGTGTTCCTCAGCTGCTCTGAATCGTTCTGGAGCTTCCTTCTCTGTGTCCACCATTTTGTTTAAAGTCTTTCCAAATTCACATCCTCACACACATCTTCCTCAACTACTTCACCCCTGCTCCTATTCAGTCTCTTCTTGCTCTTCTTCATTTGTCTTCAGATCACGTAATCACTTTTCCACTATACAATATTTTTTTGTATTTACTTATCTATTATCTGTCTCTTCCTGTAAAAGCTACTACATTAGATGTGAAATTACTTGAAAAGACTAGTGATTCTTGAGTTGACAATCTATAGACTATAGGATTAGAAATATGCAAATAAAAAAAGAAATACGAAGATAACAACAGCAGTTGTACTATCAGAAAGTGTCGATTATTGGAACAAGCATTTTAGACACATGTTCACAAGTGACCTTCTTTACCAGACATCTTAGCACCATGGTTTATGATCACCCTGAGTGAACTCAGGGTCACCAGTGGTAACCGACCTTCACTGGGGAGCAAAGGCAGGAGATGACCCAGGGCCATGCTTTCCAAAATGCCTTTCCCTACATGATCTGCACTGAGTAAATGTTAGTAGCAATTCATTGTAATAGGAATCAGAAAAGAAAAACTTTTTCCCAGTTCTGGTAATCAATAGACAAGGCCTTCACTGAGAAGGTAAAACTTAAGCCAGTCTTGAAGGATGAATAGGATTATGGTAAGTGGAGAAAAGATGGGCAAACAGATGTTCAATTACCAGCTGTAATCTCTCAGAGCCAGAGTAGGAATGCTTAGTAGCCAGAAGCACTTGAATATTTTTGCATCTTCACTTTAGAGAAAGACAATTTTTATTCTTAAAAAGACAACTTACTCTCTTAAAGGCAAATGTGGAGATATCAGAAGTAGGTTTACTGCACTATTTTAAAAAGCTAAGACAAGGAAGAAAATCAGAAGACTGGGTTTATTCACTCCATATTCATTGTTGATTCACTTATGCAGCTATATGTATTTATTAGGGGTCAACTCTGTGAAAAAGTCAGCAACAGGAAGATGAATAAAACACTGTCCATGGGAGCCCATAATGCTGTAGCAATAGATAATTTGGTATAAAAAGACAATAACGGTAACAAATTATTATCAGAGACATAAATGAAGCCCCTTATGATTCCCAAAATTTGAGAAATCACTTCTGATGCACACAGAGCTGGCAGGGTAATGAGCCCTGCCATCACACAATGTAGCCCATTCTATCCTTAAAATCACTATGTACCTCAGCCTAGCCATGAAATTGTAATCCACCTTCATCAGGCTTCTGAGTGCTGCGATTACAGGCATACAAAACAGTGCCCAGCTATTCTTTTTGCTTTATTTCTGAGTGTCTGACTTTACAAAATCTGTCTCCAAAAGAAGTGGCCACTGTACAGTGATCACGGAGGTCCCTTTGCCGGGAAGGACTGCTGATTGCTTTCATATTTCTTTTCAACAAAAGTGAATTTGCAGTATATCCCAAACTAATATCACCAGGTTCAAAGAGGAAACGCCCACAGATATGATTTCATAGGCTTCTGTGAGAGCAGTTTCTGTTCTTCATATCCTTTCCGTGAAGCTCATCATTAAGCCCTCAAAGTTTTGGTCTACCATCCACAGAGAACATGCAAATTGTATCCTCCATTCCAAGCATTGGGCAGAACACCCACACTACCCTAATTACTGTGGAAACTTACTTGCATGACTCTAGATAAACCAGATAATTTCTTATCCAAAGTGACTTTTCCCACCCCTTCTCCATGCCACCTGCATAAGGTCACTAGCTCCAGAGCCTGCAGGCAGGACTAGCGGAGTCTGAGGCCCAGGATGGGATCCAAAATAAAATGCAGACAGGGTGAGAGATAATAGGAAAAATTAAAGGATAGTGGAAGAGGCAGGACAAAATTCAGGAAAAGTCAGACTCTCTAAGTGAATGAAGCGACCTTGTGGTCAGCTGACATCCAACAGCGTCACAAACAGGGCTGGTTGCATAGGAGACTAGAGAACCTCTTTAGAAAGGGTGGATGAGCATACATCTAGTGGCCCATGGGGTGATCCACACTAGCGAGGCACCAGTCATCTGATCCATCCAATTCACAATTCAGGATATAACTCCGACATTCTCGAGAGAGTTCAACCTCCAACATTAGGGTCAGGCCCTGGTAGACAGATAATAACAGGGGCAGCATTCCATTCACTCTGTGAACGTTTGAGGGTCAGTTCTAGAGATGACAGGTGGGAATTTATCATGAAGCTTTCTGTCTGCCTGTGAGACTTTTCTTCATTCTCGACTTCAAATTGACCTGATGCTCTGGATTCCTTCCCATGTCCCCTTTGTCATTGGTAGCATGTGTGGGCTGTGTACAGCCAGGCTCACTACTCTCCACAGCATTCTCCTTTGTCCTTACGGTTCACATACCCAGAAGCTTTGGTTAGACAGGGAGGGATTGAAGGGTAAGAAGAAATGCTATTAATTATAGAAAGGTTAAATTGTTTGTTCAGAGTCATTCAGTCAGACAATGGTAGAGTTCAACAAATCTCAAATAACTTCAGATTAGGTTAAATCCTTTTACTGAATGTATCCAGAGCACCTTGAACCTTTTCTTTGGTAATGTTCATCACCCTTGTACCTATTTATTTAATGCCTCTGGTCTCTAGCCAATTACAGACTACTAAAGCTGATGAAATATCTATCATTTTCACTGTGCCAGCCCTTGCATCTAGCACACTCTTAGAGGAAGGTAGGTGGATAAAATTTTTGTTGAATTTAGTAAAAATCCTTTGGAATTCTTACTAGCTATTTAAGTGATCTTCTAAATTTAAAACTGTTTCATGAACTTAGAGATGAGGCATTACTAAAAAAGAAAAAAAAGGCTTAGCACCCAAGAAAGATTATCTTAGGGGTGTGATAAAGAAGTGAACCATTGTGAACTCAGAGATTCTGGGTGTGTATTGCAGAAGGATTCCCTCCCACCATTCTCATTTACTTGTGTTCAGAACCTGGCACCTCTCAGCAAGCTGTGTGGGCCTGTGGTTGCTGCACCCAACAGAAAGAGCAAAGAACCCAAGGAAACACAGCTAAGGTAAGAAGGGAATGCCGGATTTAGAAAATCACTAATTGCCAAGGAGGTCACTTTTCAGGCTTGGCCCTGAACACTAAAGAGCACATTGAGAGCATCCTTTAAGAGGCCAGAGTAGAGAGTCAAAGACATTTTTAAAGACAGAGTAGTTATATTCACTAGAGAGCCTAGAAATCCTGAGGCTGAACAGAATTTACATCGTGTCAAAAGAACCATAATTTCCATCTCCCTGCTGTGGAGTAACACGTCCCAGTCCATGGTAGATCGCTGTGCTTACACGCGCTTCAGCAGCACGCATCACAGGACAAGGACAGCTCCTTCCTTTGGGTAGAAGGATGTCACCTGATGTCATGATTCCAGGTCTTCTTGAGATAAGCAAGACTTACAATAGAAATGAAAGTCCAGAGAGGTGAGTCTTAACATGGAGAAAGGGAAGTACTTCTCTGGCCTTTGCTCCCTTTAATTTGGGCTCAGTATTCTAGTTATCCTTCAGGATCTTAAGACAAATGTAGACTGAGCTGTGGTGGAAGCTGTGTAAAACAAAATAGGATGAAACACAAGGCCCATGGGCTTCTCTCTGAGCCATCATAGCCAGTATCAATGTGCCTCCCTACCATAACTCTTATTTTTATCAGAGAAGTTTAATACTGCCGCTTGTATCTGGTGTGGTTTGCTGAATCTAGGGACAGATTTACTATGCATAACTTGAACAGGTAGGAGGCAGGAAAGCACGTTTCTCACAATTAGGCAATGGAGGAGTCTCAGGGATGAGGAGAGACCCAACAGCTCTTTGATGATACCGTCCACCCTTGATTCTGGCTACATGGTTTTTCATTCAGTGTCTTGGCCAGTAACTTTTGCTTCAGTGACCCTTGAGAAGTTCAAGTGTTATAAATTTCATGAAGGCAGAGAAAATTTATTCTTCTGTCCTATTTCACCTCCAATGCCAAATACAGTAACTGCTACATAGTAGAAATTTTATAAATATTTGATGAACAAACTAACAAACAGATTTCATATTTTGCTTTTGTGCATCAGTAAAAATAGCTGTAAATGAATGCATTAAAACCAGCATTCATTTTTTAAATATATAAGTCACATAAGATATTTATTTACAGATAGCCATGGGTTTGATGGTCAATAATTTGTCAGTTGGAAAAATTTTTGGTAAGCATTAAATTATTAAGGGGAAAACAGGTTCATTTAATGAAGACTCTGATTTAGCATTTTGCAATCAACAAGGTGGTTGGCAAAATATAATGTGAATAGAAATGCATTCAGCATTTCAAAGACAAAAGCTTCTTTGGAAGAAGTTAATAATCCCTTTGAGAGCATTTCCTACCCACAGAAAGTGAAGTAGGTTGTTACTAGGATTTCATTTATGTTTAGCAGGTACTTAATACCAACATTGTGTAAGTAGCTTTGGTACACAGAGAATCAGGCACACAACTGGTCTGTTTTAAATCCTGCCTCTCCACAAAGCACAAGAGACTGGAGATAGACACACAAGAACATAGTAAATTCAGAATAGTTACAATCTAAGGAATTCGGGTAAGCCATTAGTGTACCTATGTAATAAAGATATTTCTGACCTCCTTTAAATAACATTTTTAATGTGAGAAAAGTTGACAAGCACTAATAGGTTTTAAAACAAATCAGGAACCCTTTCTAAATTGAAGAAATTTGACTGTACATATTCTCGTTAAGAGAATTTTGTACAAGCAAAGCTGAAAGGTCCTCAAGCGAAGTCTGCACCACCACCCAGATCCACACACAAACATGCTGCGTCTCCCTTCCGTCTTCAAATAAGGTAAGGCAGGCAGAGAATGCAGGACTCAAAATCAGTGTCAGAGACATCCCTGTGAATTTCATCTTGAAAAACGCGGAAGAAAGTATGCTTAGCTTAGCAAAGATTAAATGAGTATGATCATAGCAAAATCCTTACAAGCCTTCACTGCTTCTAATCTGAGGAGTAATATGAGGAAAGCAGTTAGCAGTCCTTAATAAATTAAGCCAAAGAGCTCAGCAGTTCTTGAAAAACCACTTCTTCTATAGCTTGGAAAGTTCAAAACAGACAGTCAAGCTTTGGAATTGTCCAGGGAGGAAGACCATGATAAATGGAAAGTCTATCTGGATCCGGATGCTGACCGAGGGCAACACGTCTGTTCTCTGGGATCCTCTTATGCCTTCTGTAAAATGGAGGAAAACGGACAGTAGCTTTTCTTATGATTCTGTGGAGAATAATTAAGAGCCTACTTAAAGTCTCTCCCATACCTTTTACAAAGTAAGTCACACTCAAGTTGATCTGAGTGTCACTGGTCAAACTCCATAGTTATTTTCCCTGTTTCCCAATTTCCAATTCCCTCCCACATAACTACTATCCTCCAGACCATGGAATTCTTACAACCCCCTACACTCAAAATAGATCGCAAGGTTTTTCACATTCCACTCCCTCTAACTATCCTTCTCCTTTCTCCTCTCGCCAGTCTAGTTACCCTCCCAGACTCAGCATGGCTGTAAGTTATTGGCTGCCCCAACTAACTTAAATGTTTTTTCAGTACTCTCCCAGGCCATACCACTTCCTTTGGCAGTCTGCGCATATTAAAAATGGTCCATAAGACATGTTATCTTTCCAACTAGACCTTAAGCTCCTGGGGAGACTGAGTATCTATTTCATCTCAGCATTCTTGGTGCCTAGCACCCTGCTCACCATATAGCAGATGTTTATAAGTAGATAGACATTAGTTCATAACCAAGCCATTTGTGGAACATCTGCATTTATTATATCTCCTACTACCTCATGCTGTACTTACATCTCAAAAAATTACTCCCTAATGCAGGAACTTGCCAACAAATAAAGCCCTTGAACAGTAATAGAAATGGAAAGAAATCGGTATTTGTAGATAGCATCACCAGTAAGTTTTATTGAATTTTGACTAATGATATATATTCATCCATTCAGCAGCTTACTTCAGATCCCAGTTCTCTTTCATGTCAAAGGAATTTAAATCATTGCTCCCTCCTCTTTTCATCTCCATTGATATTAAAATATAAAAAAGAAAAAATTCACATTTGCCTGTGAATGTATGTTCTTTAGCCATCTTAGCAGCCGGTGTGCCTACTGTGGATACCCAACTGACATGCTCAGTTGAGTGCGGGGTTGTTCACTTCCTGTGACTTGTCCCATTCAGTAGAAAGAAACTTTTATTGCAAAGCGCAGCCTGTTGGCAATCATATGCTGATGAGATAACTTAGCTGCTTCCAAGTTTTGATGTTCTTTTCTGACATGAGTGAATACAAATTATGGCAAGAAAGTTGAAAAAAGAATGTCCAAAAATTTCAAATGCATTTAATTATCTTGATTAAAAAGAGGGATAATGATAGAGAAAACCCGAACTGAACAAACCCACCTGGCACACTCCTCTTAATCAACCTCGAATTGGTTTTTTTTTTATTTTTTTGGACCAACATTCAAGCCTGGGAGAAAAAAACAAACAAAAAAAACCTATCAGCCCATTAAAATTGACCTGTAAAATCAAAGCACCACCTAGTGGGCAAAATGAAAAACAAGGGCTTTTACATGGGATCTTTTAAACTTAACAAATACTTTCTTGGATTGTCAGTCTCTCAATGTCTAGTGAGTTATACATTCC
>RJWM01025233.1:0-29592 GCA_004363535.1 Dasyprocta punctata | reverse complement strand
GCCTGGAACTTCAGCCCCGTGTGAATGGATATTGGTCTCCAAATGGGTGGTTTTGTGGAAGGAACCCGAGTGGGCTCACTTGGATAGGACCCTCCCTGATGAGGTGTCCTGGTCATCTCATGGACGGGAGGACCACACCGGCTGTCGGGGACATGAACTGGAAAGGATGGTCGCCTTGACATGCGGGATGGAAGGGCCCCTTCAGCGGCCCGGAGCCGAGCTGGGTGGGCGCGGCTGTGTATCACCGGAAGATGGGGGAAGCCGTGGCCAGCAGTCCCTGACCAAGCTGGGGTTCAGAGAATCCCACAGGAGAGGGGCAGAGGCAAGGTGCTGTGTGGGTGATCGCTGCTCATCATCTCCCCAATTCTAATCGTGGAGCCACCCGAGGGGACCCACATGACAGGAAGGAATGAGTGGGAAGAGGTCACACTGGAATGCGTGGCCAGCATGTCCACGGTGAGCAGTGACAAGCGGGACAGTGGAGGGCGAGCCCGAGGCTCCCTGGGGGGCGCTTTCCTTTCCTGTATCAACCTGCTCATCCTGGGCATGTTGGAAGCCTGGGTGAGGGCAACACATTCTACCTTTTGGGGGCAAGTTCTAGGAGGGGGTCCTCTAGCTTCAGTGACCTGGCTGGGGTGACGTGGCATAATGTGCCCCCCTGATGCCACCCTTTATGAAATTGTTGCTGTCCCCATCCACAGCTGGTCCCTCACTGGGGCAGCAGGCACAGTTCCAGGTGGTGGACGGTGCCCAGGTGTGTGCTACCCATTGGTCAGCTGGGAGGAGAAAGCCCAGGTTTAGAGCTATGCAAGCCTGAGAAGAGACATCTGCATTTTCAATACGGTGGCCTGGTATTTAGGGAGCATTTCCCCGGTCATCCACGAGCGCCCCTTGAGCCTAAGAGGACTGTGGGAGACCGCCAAACTGCGTTGTCCTGAGGAGCGAAGCCCCCTGCCTCCGTCTGTCCCTGACCTCTCCTTCAGCCCTGTTCACTGAGATATGCAGCGCTGGCTCTTCCCTTAATTGGCTAAAAGATTGTGATCAATTCCAGCAGAGAAGCCAATGAGTCTCATTACAGTACATGGGCAAGAATTGTCTTCCCACTGCTGATGGCTGGAATGGGGGCTTGAGCAGGACCTGTGAGATTCCAGGGCTAAGACACGAGATTACATCTCAGCGGAAGCTATGGGGCTCAGAAAGAATTATCCTCCCTGGCAGTAAAGGGGCCAGCCTTGCATATACATCAAGCTATCTTTGTATTGCTAATTGGAGGCCTTTGTGCCTGGTACAAAATTGCTCTGTTTCTCCCTACAGCCGATGCCTGCCAAGTTTCTTTTTCCCAGCACTCTGCCTCAGCCCCCCACCCACCTCCCTGATTGATACCAATAAAAGTCTTGAGCTTTTGGACTCATGGCCTTTTGTTCCACAGGGAATACTGGGTCATTCCAGAGCGCCTCTCCTGCAGAACTTAGTCTTTATTTTGCATCCGTGTGCCATATTGCTGGGTGGATTAGACCTTCTGCAGGGGTCTCAATACAGGACCTTCTGTGGCGTGGGGTTAGAACTGAGAACTTTTGTCTCCAGGTCATCTTAGAGGCTTCCTGGACCGAGAATGCCATCACCGCTATTGCCCACACGCAGCTGGACCAGTCCTGCGTCACCTATTGAGTCACTTGGAAAAGTATCCACCAGCCGGTTTTCCAGGCTTGGTTCAGTACTTCCTGCTCCTTGCCCACCAAGAGAAAAAAAGGCTCCGCTCTGGGACCCATAATGCCAGGCCCTGCATCATGCCCTGTCTCAGGGCTGGGGGCTGCTGTGGTTCCTGTTCTCATTGCTGAGACAAAATACCCAGCACCTAAAGTTAAAGGAGGAAAGGTTTATTTAGCTCACAGTTTGTAGACGTTCCATCTATGGTCAGCTGGCTCTGAGGCAGGGCGGCATGGCAGAGGAGAAAGAGCTCACGGTGGAGAGAAGGCAGAAGGCACCAGGTGACGATAGCAGCTTCTTGTATCCCTTTTTCTTCTATCTGTTCACCCAGAACTACGCCAAACCAATCAGTGTGCCGATCTCCTAATCACACACCCTGAGTCCCAGCACCACACAGTCCAGATGCAGTTGCCTCTGAAAAGCCCGCCTATGACTGCGGGAGGCTTTGAGGGGACAGCTAGACACAGCCGTAAGAGGGAACCTTCCAAGGGTTCAGTCTCTGGCCCCCAAGTTGCCTTACTTTGGGATCCACTAAAATGGGGTCCATATGTGGCAGAAGCCAGTCCTTCCCAAAAGGTCTGGTTAGACTCTGGAGACCCCCTTGGGGACGGGTGCCTCTGTCCCCATGTTAAAAAGACCCCCAGGGAGGTCACATTTGTTGTGGGATTCAGGCCTTACCCTGGGACACTCCGTGGTGCCACTTCTCTGAACAACTGAGAGTTGTAACAGTGCTCTGGTCGGATAGCCCCCCGCTGGGGCTGAGCTGAGGGCTCTTCCGCTGGTCACGCTCCCCGTCTCCCCGGTCTTGCCCCGTGGCCTATGGTGGGGGTGTCTCTAAACTGTGAGGCAAGATGCTCCAAGCGCAGCGCTGGCGGAGCCCAGCTCGGGGAGCCTCCCGTTCAAAGGCAAGCGAGCCCAGCAGTGAGCACTGGGGTCTGTGGGAGCAGGAAAGGAGCCGGCCGTGGGATCCAGGACAGGAGCGGTCCTGTCTCCCGGGATCTGTGCAAGGAGAGCGCGTGGTCCGCCACCAGGGGGCGCCGAGGCCCCGCAGCACCCCGGACTCCCCGAGCTCCAGCACTGATGAAGTGGGTGTGTTGCGCGGGGTCTGGCGCGGCACCAGCGTGCTATCCGGGGTGAGGGCCTGTGGGTCCTCGGTGCAAGTGGGTCAGGTGGGCTTGCCGAGGGGTGGGAAAGATGAATGGGGAGGAGCCCAGAGGTGGCCGGCTAAGAGCCGGGAACAGGACGGGTGCCCAGGGAAAGAGGCCTCAAAGCCTGGGAGGGCCATCTGAGCTGCCGTCAGCGTCAGCGTGGGAGAGGAGGGAATCCGGACCCCACCGCCGCCCACAGTGGTGGTGCACAACTGTGATCCCACCACTCAGGAGGCTGAGGCAGGAAGATCTCCATGAGTTCGAGTCCAGCCTGGGACACACAATTTGAGTCCAATGCCAACCTGAACTACATAGCAAGACTCTGGCTTTAAATAAATAAAAGAAATAAATAAAGCACTTAGCTGGGGTGTGGTGGTGGACACCTGTAATCCCGCACTCTGGAGCCTGAAAAACGAAACAAAAAACTTTCTTTTCTTTTCTTTCCTTTTCCTTTTCCCTTTTCTTTTATTTTTATTTCTATTTTTATTTATTTATTTATTTTTTGAGAGAGGGTCTCACTATGTAGACCAAACTGGTCTCGGACTCATGGGGATCCTCCTGCCTCAGTCCCCAGAAAGCTGGGGTTACAGGCCTGGGCCCAACGTGTCGTCCCTCCCCCCATATAATTTAAGTTTGCCCTGCGGGAGGGGAGGAGAGAGGATGAAAACGGAATGGAGACGTGCTGTTTTCATACATCGACCTCAATCAGGAATGTGATCATTACATGCTGCAACAGGTATTAATAGAAAATAAAAAATGAAAAAAATTGAATTAAAGGGGCCAAGGGTTTAGCTCAGTGGCACAAGTGCCTGCTTGGCAAATGCAAGGTCGTGAGTTCTATTCCTGGCACCAAAAAAAAAAAAATCGAATTTAAAAAATCTTTTAACCAAGCATGGTGGCTCATTCCTGTAATCCCAGCACTTGGGAGGCTGAGGCAGGAAGATCACCATGAGTTCAAAGCTAGCTTGGGCTATATAGTGAGACTCTATCTCAAAAAAACAGAAAAGTTTGCCCTTAACTAACTAATGTTGTTGTTTTTTATTGTGGCACCGGGGATTGCACCACAACCTCACATATGTCAGGCCCGTAAGCCTCTGAGCCAAACTCCCAGCCCTAGTTTTTTGAGACAAGGTTGCACTATGTAGTTCAGGCCAGTCACAACGCTCCACCTACCTCAGCGCGGCCCCGCCCCGGTGCTGGAATTAAAGGCGTGCACCACCACTTCTGGCTTTTAAGTAACTAATGCATTTAACAGAAAAAGTGTTACAGTGTAACTTTTCTATTCCCAGTGTGATGTAGTAATGAGAGTTTTAATCTAGTAGCTGTCTTCTGGAGCCTTTTCACACAACTAATACATTCGTATCAATGCATACATGTATTTGTAACAATACCAGAAAATCTGATTAGGAGAATGGGGATGGAGAAGTTTGTATTGGGGTCACGTATATTTTATATTTTTTATAGGCTACTTATTTATTATTATTATTATTATTATTGGAGACAGGTTCTCACCATGTAGTTCAGGCTGGTTTTGAACTCACTATGTAGTTCAGGCTGGTCTTGAGTGCCCAGTGATCCTCCTGCCTCAGCCTCCCGAGTGCTGGGATTACAGGCATGGGCCACCACTGCCAGCACGGATTTTGTTTTATTTTATTTTATTTACTTAGTCTTGTTTTGTTTTGCGTTTTTTTTTTTCCCTGCGGCACCGGGGATCGCACTCACAGCCTCACACCTGGCAGACAGGCTCTTAAGCTGCTGAACCAAACTCCCGGTCCTGGTTTTTTGAGGCAGGGTCGCACTATGTAGCTCAAGTCGGCCTTGCGCTCGCGTTGTAGCCCAAGCCGGCCTCGAACTCACAACGCTCTGCCTACCTCAGCCTCCCGAGTGCTGGGATTAAAGGCGTGCGCCACCACGCCCGGCTTGTTTTGCGTTTTTGAGACAAGGTCTCACTATGTACTTTAGGCTGGTCTTGAATTGACTATGTAGCCCAGGCGGGCCTTGATCTCACAGCAATTCTCCTGCCTCAGCTTCCGGAGTGCTGGGATTACAGGCGTGAACCACCATGCCCGGTTCTTAGTCTTTTTGAGACAGGGTCTTGCCATGTGGTTCACACCACTACACCTGGCAAGATTTTATTTTAAAAGCAAATAAAACACTCCATCCCAAGCGCCCAGCCTAGTATAAGCGGTAAATTCAGATTTGGAAACTCAGTTCATAAGCATCAGAACAGCTTGCGCAACAGGACTCGTCCCCATGAGATAAGCCCCGCCCACCATGCTTGTTCTCTCCGCCCCTGCGTAGCATCAGGCCCCGCCTCCAGCCTACCTATGATTCTCAGTTCTCGCGAGAGCTCGACCCGGAAGTCTCGCGGCTGCTGGTGGTGTGGTTACCCACGTGGGCCGAACTCAGGGTGGTGCTGCGGGCCCTGCCCACCGGGACCACGGGACGGAGGCGCCATGGGGAAGCTGCGCCGGCGGTTCAACATCAAGGGGCGCCTGCAGGCGGACCCCGGCCCCTCCAAGGGGGCCCCCGAGCCGCCCCCCGTGCGGCTGGAGCTCGAGGGTAAACACCCCGGACGGGGCTGGGTGTCGGGGAGGCGCTGCCCGGGCCTGGCAGCCGGGGCGGCCGGCGGGTCGGGGTCCCAGAGCCGATCCCCCGTTCCGGAGGACGCCGGAGAGGGGCCGTGTTAGCCTAGTGCTGACGCCGGGCACGGGGCAGCGGCCGGGTTCCCCTGGCGTGGAGTCTGGCGAGAAGATGAGACCGTGCGGTCGCCTCTGACCCCGGCCTCTGCTCGTGCCGGGCTGCTGGCCACCCGTGCCCGACCCTTGTCTGACGAGCGCCTGTCGTGTCCGGGCGCGGGAATTCGGAAGTTTGTGCCCTCCAGAGCTGCACGCCTAGGCTGGGAATGGGGCGCATCGCCTCGCCCTTGTGCCAGGGTTCCCAGCTGTGAAGTGGGACCCTTGGCGGGAGCCGCCCCTCCTGCTGTCAGAGCTGGGGAAGTCGGGAGCTGTGTCTGTGACAAACAGGACTGCCTTGAAATTACAGAGCAGAAGAAAGGTTATGGAGGCGCCGTGGCCCTGGTACAGCAGCCCCGGCTCAGGACGGGGCCCTAAGAGGACGGATTGGGCCGTCGGGGCAGAGGGGCCGAGGGCTTTGGACCCAGAGAGGTGGGGAAAGTTGTTTGTTTCACTGCCTGTCGCCAGGACACCCTTGGTTTCTTAGTAGCCTCTGCCTCTGGGCCCACCCACCTGTAGTACAGTGGTTGTCAGATGTTTTTGTTCTTTAGGTGTTTGCTTGCTTGCTTGTTTGTTTGAGACAGGGTCTCACTATGTAGCCCAAGCTGGCCTCAAACTCGTGGCAATCCTCCTGCCTCAGCCTCCAGAGTGCTGGGATGACAGGTGCACACTGCCATGCAAGGCAGCTCTCAGGGTTTTGATCTCAGGAACTCTTTCCAGGTTTGCAGGGGCCAAATGGTTGCAACTTGGGAGTCAGTGAATCGACATGTTCTTTTTTTTTTTTTTTTGGTCTTTTTTGAGGCAGTTTCACTGTATGGTTCAGGCTGGCCTTGAACTCATGGTAATGCTCCTGCCTCAGCCTCCCAAGTGCTTAGGGTCCAAGCCTCTTCTGCTGTATGTAACGTGAATAATGACCCACAGCTGAACAGTTAATGTAGACGGAGACAGCACTCACATGGGAATGTGGGGGAGGAGGCCGAGGTGTCTGCTCTGAGGCAGAGATAGCACAGTCTGAGGAGCTGCCCCAGAACATGGTGACCATTTGAGATTTACTGCTTTCTGGCTGCTATGTTTAAAAGTCACCATGGTGCAGCTCGGTAGAATGGTTCTCTCTGCACACGTAGTGGCAGTTGCAGGTGGCTCTGAGAACAGTCTGTCCCCCAGCGGCCCCAAGCTCGGACAGCAACCAGGAGGTGGTCAGAGCCGGGGGCCAGAGAGCTGCCCTCCGCCCACCTGTGGCTTCAGGATCCAGGGCTAGGCGGGCGCGTCCTTGCAGGTGAGGATGTGCTGAAAGGCGTGGATGCCAGCAACGCACTCGTTCTACCCGGAAAGAAGAAAAAGAAGAGCAAGGCACCGCCCCCGTCCAAAAAGGAGAAGAAGCCTCTGACCAAGAAGGAGAGGAAGGCGCTGCAGAAGATCTTGGAACAGAAGGAGAAAAAGAGCCAGGTAGGCCGCCCCTGCCGGTCCTTCGCAGCTCCCAGAGTGGGAGCCGTGGTGGGTGTGCCCCTGCAGGACGTGGCTCCCCTAACAGGCGCTTGCCAGCAAGGAAAGATGGGGAATTCGGGGGGTGTTGGAGCTCACCTGTAATCCCAGGACTCTGGGAGACGGAGGAGGAGAGATCTCAGATTCGAGCCCAGGCTGAGCAATTTAGCAAAACCCGGTGTCAAAATAAATGAAAGAGGTAGCGCATGGTGTGGTGTGTGTAATCCCAGCACTCAGGAGGCTGAGGCGGGTTCCCTTCTGGTTTGGGGCCAGCCTAGGCTACTAAGTGAGCTCAAGGCCAACTTGAACCAGTAGTGCGATTCTGTCTCAAAAAACTGAAAAAAATAAAAGGAAAGAAAGGGCTGGGGATGCAGCTCAGGGCAAAGGCCCTAGGTTCAATCCCCAGCACCAAGGAAGAAGACAGTGGCTCAGCTCCTGGCCTACACCCTGCATTGCACTTGGTAGCTTGGGGACAGTCACATGGGCACACACACAGCTGTCTACTGCCATAGGACAGCTGGTGGCCGGGCGTGGTGGGATATGCCTATACTCCCAGCATTTGGGAGGCTGAGGCAGGAGGATCACCATGAATTCAAGGCCAGCCTGAACTGCATAGCAAGACCCTGTTTTAAAAACAAAACAAAACAAAAAACCTAGCCAGACAGCATTGCGTTATCCAAGCTGGCCTGCATTCAGGCTCTGCCTGCCAGGTCCCTGGACCACCCCGTGCCCTCTCTTTCAACACGCGGTGCCGCCAGACCTCGGCCCGCACCTGGAGCCCTGTGCGGGTCTTGGGCCTCATGTGCACAGCGGCGGGGTTGCCACTGGATCGTACATTTAGCAGGGCTCCTGGGGTGCGAGTCAGGCTCCCCTGGGAGGGAGAGCCGTGGTACTGTGAGCCTGAGGCCCTGCTGCTTTCCTCAGCGGGCAGAGCTGCTGCAGAAGCTCAGCGAGGTCCAGGTGTCGGAGGCCGAGATGCGACTGTTCTACACCACGTCCAAGCTGGGCACCGGGGACCGCATGTACCAGGCCAGAGAGTGAGTGCCGACACCCGGGGTTCGCGCAGGGATCGTATGCGTGGTGGCCCACGTGGCCAGCGGTGCTCCATGCTGCTCGAGGCTGCGGGCCAGATGATGCCGGGGGCACCTTCGTCAGCTTCCTCCAGCTGCAGGGGCCGTTAGCAAGTAGAGTCAGCTTCTGGGGTTCCTCTGGGCGCATGTGCATTTGGGGAAGACAACATTCAACCCAGGACTGATGGCTTTCTTTTCTTTTTTCTTTTTTCTTTTTTTTTGGTCTTTTTGAGACAGGGTATCATTTTGCAGTTCAGGCTGGCCTTGAGCTCACTTTGTAGCTCAGGCTGGTATTGAACTTGCAAGGATTCTCCTGCCTCAGCCTCCTGAATGCTGAGATTACAGGCACGCACCACCATGCCTGGCGAGGCAGCATTTAAGAATTAGGATATTTCAAAGTGGGCTTGGTGGCGCATGCCTGTGATCCTAGCACTTAGGAGACTGAGGCAGGAGGATCACTGCGAGTTCCAGACCAACCTGGACTGCATAATGAGACCCTATGTCAAAAAAAAAAATTAGATTCCAGCCAGATGTGGCGGCACATGGCTAAGGCAGGAGAATCCTAAGCTCAAGCCCAGCCTGGGTACCTAGTGCCTCAGGAAGACCCTGTCTCAAGGGCCGGGGCTGCAGCTCTGCAGCGGAGCGCTTGCCTGACGTGTGCAAGGCCCTGGGATCCCCGCTAGCTGGGCTGCTGTTAGCAGAGGCAGACGATGTCCAGGCTGTGCTGGGCCTGGGACAGAGCAGGGCACTAAATCACCTCCCTCTTCTTAGAAGCCCAGGCTGAGGGCCAGCGTGCCGTCCCACACGGGCACAGACATATTCAAGCACGTGGGACCTGCGGGTGCGGGGAATGGAGAGGGGGTTCGAACTGTGAGGTCAGGGACAGTTCTCCTGGAAGGCGACATTTGAGGGACGTGAGCTGTGGTGAGGCTGGGGCAGCAAGTGCAAAGGCCCTGGGGTGGAGGGGGGGTGGCTTCAGGCCCTGGCCTGTGCCGAGGGACAACCCAGAGCCGCCTCAGGCGGGCGTCCCAAGGCCTTGCTTCCCCCGCAGGAGGCCCGATGAGCTGTCGGCCCCAGGCCAGGAGAGGCTCAGCAGCCTCAGCGGGGCCCACCGCAAGCACCGCCGGCAGCCGTCTGCAGAGGAGCCCGAGTCCCCGGCCGAGTCCTCTGAGGAGTCTGAGCCCTCTGAGGAGTCCGAGCCTGATGAGGCCCCTGCCGCAGACCAGGCGGGGACTGGCGCCACGGCAACCACAGAGCAGCTCCAGCCAGGTCCCCCCGGGCCCCCTGCGGACACGAAGCCCGCGGCCAGCGGCCAGTCCTCTGTGGCCCCCGCCCCGCCCAGGCGCCCCGCCCAGCCTGCGGTGTTCGTCCCTGTGAACCGAACCCCTGAGATGCAGGTTCGTCCCTGGGGTGGAGAACGCAGGTCGGCTCCGCAGGCAGTGCTGTGTGCCTGTGATCGTACCTACTGCAGAGGCTGAGGCGGGAGGACCTCAAGCTGGAGGCCTCCCTGGGCAACTTAGGACCCATCTCTAGGAAGCCCATGAGGCCCTACGTCCCTCCCAGCAGCAAAAACACAGGTTGTGTCAGGATGAAAGGGCACCCCGGATGTGGACGGGTTACACCCCTCCCACCCATGGGCTCCCAGCGCCCGTCCCTCCCTGGTGGGCTGGAAGCAGGGTTGTCCCTGAGCATGCAGGCCTCCATCCTGGTCACTGCACACGTGCTGGCCGCCACCCGCCACCCCACCCTCTGGTCTTGTATCTGAGGAGCCCCCTGCTGCCCCCTGCCATTCTGCACGTGTGCGCACACCCAGGCCCTGACACCCGCGTCCTCCCCTGCCAGGCCCAGCGGCTCCAGCTCCCGATCCTGTCGGAGGAGCAGGTGATCATGGAGGCGGTAGCCGAGCACCCCATCATCATCGTGTGCGGGGAGACGGGCAGCGGGAAGACCACGCAGGTGCCCCAGTTCCTCTACGAGGCCGGCTACAGCAGGTGAGGCGGCGGGGGTCCTGGAAGGTCACCCGGGGCTGGCTGTGCCCGTTCCGGCTGGGAGCCCAGGGGAGGTGCTCTGGGCTGCGGCAGCATGGTGGCGCGGGTGCTGGTGGCGCCAGGATGTCACCTGGGCACGGCAAGTGGATTTGCACACACACTGAGGCCCCTCACTGGCCGCTGGCCTGTGGAGTGACGTTCCCTGGTGTCACCGTGTGTCCCCTTCTTAGCTCTTTGGGTCTGTGACTTTGGTTCCATGGCTTGTGGAGGGGGCTCCCGGGTCACAGTGAAAGGGTGCGGTGTGGTCTGCAGGGAAGAGGCCGGGGTGGCAGGGAGACCCGGGGAGTCTCACGGGCCGTGCCCCAGTCTCCCGTGGAGGCTCGGGACTCGGGGCTTGCCCTGCCGGTGGGAACCGTGACCACTGACGCCTGCAGGGAAGTGGGGCCCCTTCACGGTTGGCACGGATGACCCGGGCACCCCCCTGGCTACAGCGGAGGTCGGGACCCAGCCGGAGCGGTGACAGCAGCCTGAGCTGGCCACCGCCCTGGCAGGTCCTCAGTCGGCAGTGGGCTGTGTCATCTTGTGTGTCGGACCTTTCAGCCCCCTTGTCACTCGCCCCCGGTCCAGGGGAGGCAGCTACCGGTCAGCCCACAGAGGTGGGAGGGAGACAGCTGCCACCGTGCGGGCCGCAGGCTGCGGGGCAGTCTCCTGCAACCTCTGCCAGCTGTGGGACCGTGGGGGTGGCTTTACCCTCTGAACCCCCACTTCCTCCTCTGCAGAAAAGGGGTGTGGGGTCTCCCTTCGAAGGCTGAGCAGCACTTGGCACTGGCTTTTAAATTTTACTGGTTTATTAATCCCAGCACTCGGGAGGCTTGAGGTAGGCAGAGCACTGTGAGTTCGAGGCCCGCTTGGGCTACAACGTGAGCGCAAGGCCGGCCTGAGCTACACAGTGTGACCCTGCCTCAAAAAACTAGGGCTGGGAGTTTGGCTCAGTGGCTTAAGCGCCTGTCTGGCAGGTGTGAGGCTGTGAGTTCGATCCCCAGTGCTGCAAAAAAAAAAAAAAAAAAATTGACTGGTTTATTTTCTGAGACAGGGTCTCGCTGTGCTGTCCGGCCTGGTCTTGAACTCACTTTGTAGCCCAGGCTGGCCTCGAACTCATAGTGCTCCTCTTGTCTCAGCCTCCTGAGTGCTAGAGTCACTGGCTTGCACATCATGCCCAGCAAAACACCGGGTTTTAAATTTAACCAAGCGCATCTCTGAGTGGGCGTGGGCTTGGAGGCCTGCAGTCCTCGGGGTTTCCCTGGCCCCTGCTCCCGCATTTCCTGCTGCTCAGCAGCCCCCCTCCGCTGCCCACGGCTGCGCTGCCTCGTGCCTTCCACTCCTGTCTCGGCCCCTTGTGGACCGTCACTCGGAACCCCAGGTGGCCCAGGACAAGGGCACAGTCACACGGCTGATGTGTCCCTTCCCTCCCCAGTGATGACAGCATCATCGGCGTCACCGAGCCGCGCCGTGTGGCCGCCGTGGCCATGTCCCAGCGAGTGGCCAAGGAGATGAACCTGTCGCAGCGGTGAGGCCCCTGGCTGGGAGGGTCGCGGGCGGCCCTGTGGCCCTGGCCCTCCGGGGCTTGTGGGAGGGGCCGGGAGGTGCAGGGCCGGGCTGTGCCCTGGGTCCCGGGAGCGCCCTGCATGGGGCTTTCCTGTGAGTCGGATCTCGAGGCCCCCAGGCAGGAGCTCACATCGCTCTGGGGCAGAACGAGGACTGAGCAGGTGGCCAGGGCCAGGCAGCCTTCGGGTGACACTTCCAGGTCCGGAGCCTCTGCACCGAGCCACCTTCTCAGCCTGTTCTGTTTTTTATTTTGAGAGGAAATCTGGCCAAGTTGCCCCCAGAGGGCACGCGCCTGTACTCCCAGCACTCTGGAGGCTGAGGCAGGATGGCCCCACGTCCAAGGGCAGCCTGTGCTCCACAGTGAGTTCAAGGCCAGCCTGAACTACATAGCAAGACCCTGCACCAAAAGACAAAAACAAAACAAATGAAAAGTTGCCCAGGCTGGGTTTGAATTTGGAATCCCCCTACCTCAACCTCCCACAGTGATGGGATTATAGGGACATACCAGGCCCAGCTAGCCTTCTTGTGTGGGCACAGTGCCCATTCTCCACCACTGAGCCTCACCCTAGCCCCCACTTTTACCCTTTTACTGTAAAACCCCCAGGCTCACAGGGAAGTAGAAAGAGCGGCAGAGTGAGCCCTGGGTCCCAGCCTGTCCATCGGCCCCTGCTCCGGACTGCTCATGGCTCTGGGAAGGGCCGCTCCTTGGTCCCCAGGGCTCTCGAGGGCCAGCCTCCTCCCTGGGCCTTGGAGCTGCCCAGCCCCTGCAGCCCCGAGACCTCGTCTGTCCCCACAGGGTCGTCTCCTACCAGATCCGCTACGAAGGCAACGTGAGCGACGAGACCAGGATCAAATTCATGACGGACGGCGTGCTGCTCAAGGAAATCCAGAAGGTGCGTGCCCGTCCCGAGTCACCCAGGGGGGACGGTGAGCAGGGGCAGAAGTGGGTGCCACCGTGACCCTGGGTGGGTCACAGGACCTGCCCGAGCCGCCTCCTTCCCTCGTGTTAGAGCGTGGGCTGCACAAGCCCCACCTTCCCCACCAGCCCCGTCCTGCCTCCTGGAGCTTCTGAGGCTTCGACCAGCTCACCTGGTCACATGGGCTGACGTGTGTCCCCGAGAGCGTGCAGGCCCGGATGGAGGCTGTCCTGCCGCGGTCTGGCCGTGTGACGTGGGGGAAGCGCCTCAGCCTCTTGACCTTGATGTCCCTGGAGCCCTTTCCCATGGCCCAGGGACAGGCGTCAGCTGCCCCCAGACCCCCGTGACCCCGGCTCCCTGGCAGAGGAGGGCTCGGGCGGCCCCAGCGGGCTCAGACCCCGTGCGGCTCCCCCACTAGGACTTCCTGCTGCTGAAGTACAAGGTGGTCATCGTGGACGAGGCCCACGAGCGCAGCGTCTACACCGACATCCTCCTCGGCCTGCTGTCCCGCATCGTGGCCCTGCGCGCCAAGGTAGGGGTGGGGAGCTGAGCCCAGGGCTCTGCGTGCGCTGTGGCTGGGTCCCCAGGACTGCATCAGAGCCCCCGTCACCCCCGGCCGTCCTGGGCCTCCCTCTTGTCACGTCCCGGCCAGCACTTGTCCAGCCCCACGTCCCTGTCCTCACCGTCCTCGCGGGGGTCTGTCCTGTCTCCCCCTGGTCTCGGCCGTGCCTCTTGGTGGCCTCGAGCTTGGCCACGCAGAGTGAGTGGGGGGACAGTGAGGAGCCAGGGCCAGGCTGGAGAGGGCACCAGGGGAGCCACACGGGACCCTGGCCATGGCTTCTGTCCCCCAGGTCCCCGGGGTTTCCTACTGTGGGCCACAACTAGGGCACTGGTGCCGTGTCCTTGGGATGCCGGGCTGGGTGGGGCCTCCTTAGCCCGAATGGCATCCCGGGCAGCTGGGGGCAGGAGGCAGCTGGGGGCAGGAGCAGTCCCCTTCACCCACCCAGCCTGAGGCGGCCTGGCTGTCCCCCAGAGGCAGCGGCCGCTGAAGCTGCTGGTGATGTCGGCCACGCTGCGGGTGGAGGACTTCACTCGGAACCAGCGGCTCTTCGCCAGGCCACCGCCCGTCATCAGGGTGAGGCCACCCGGCTGCTGGGGAGCGGTGAGGCCGGGAGGGGAGGCGGGGCGGGGCCGCGGGGCTGAGCCGGGCTGGCGTCCCGCAGGTGGAGTCGCGGCAGTTTCCGGTCACCGTGCACTTCAACAAGCGCACGCCGGAGGACTACAGCGGCGAGTGCTTCCGGAAGGTGTGCAAGATCCACCGCATGCTGCCCGCGGGTGAGGCCTGGCGCTGGTCCTCGGCTGGGGCTCCGCAGGGCGGGGCGCTGCTGGTCCCGGGTGCCGGCCTCCCGCTGCACCCGGGTCTGCACGGTCCTGAGGCCTGGCCGTTGCCCTTCCCTGAGTGTTTGCTGAGTGACTGGCAGATGGCAGCGGGCTGGTTCTTCCCTCAGGCGGCATCCTGGTGTTCCTGACGGGACAGGCGGAGGTGCACGCGCTGTGCCGCAGGCTCCGGAGGGCCTTCCCGGCCTCCAGGTCCCAGCCGCCAGGTAACCGGGCCGGGCACCGGGGCACGGATGGTCGGCGTCTCTGTGGCTGGCTCTGGTGCGGTCAACGCGCTGCCTGCAGGACTCGTCCTCCCACCCCTCCCCCCTGCAGGACAGGAGGACGAGGAGGACTCGGCCCGGGAGATGCGCAGGTTTAAGAAGTCACGCTCAAGGGCAAAGAAGGCTCGGGCCACAGGGGCCACGGTAGGTAGGGGGAGGAACTTAGATTAGAATCCAGGTCCTCAGTCACACCAGGCCTGACACGGGGTTGGTGGCCACCAGGATTGCAGGTGACCCCAGGGCCCCCACATTCCCTGGGCAGGGCTGTGGCTCATGGTGCATTTGGAGGAAGCTTCTGGAAGGCTGGGCGCCTGGCACCTGAGCTCGACCCTGGGGAACCGGATGGGCTCCGCAGAGACCGTGGAGCCCACTGTGGTCAGCGTGACGCAGTGGCCCCACCTCCCGTGGCACCTGCCCCGGTGGAAGGAGTCCCTCTGGGCACGATGGGTGTCACACTGGGCCCCTTGCTGTCCCGTTGCTCTCAGACACTGCCTCAGATCAACCTGGACAACTACTCCGTGCTGCCGGCGGGCGAGGCTGACGAGGACCGAGAGGCAGAGATGGACGACGAGGAGGCTGCCCTGGGCTCGGACCTCGACCTTGACCTGGGCGATGGCGACAGCGGGGCGGATGGAGGTGGGGCCTGGGCGCAGCCTGCTGCTCCCACGTCCCTGTGGGGCCCTCCTTCTGCACGCATCTGCTGGGTCCCTGCCCCCGGGGACAGCGCAAGGGCCCCAAGGCCTGCCACGATCGGGCCCTGTGTGTCCCAGCTCCTCGAGCGTGTGTGGGCCCAGTGAGGGGGCTTCCGAGCCCCTCACACTGCCTGGGAGGGGACCCTGTAGGTGTTGTGGGGAGCGTCAGGGGGTCCCCGGTGTGGGAAGGCAGTCTGGTTTGGGGGATCCTGTGCCCAGCACCTGGCCATTGACCTCAGGCCGGACACACTGGAGCTGGCATGTGGAGTCCGACCTACTCAGGAGGCTGAAGCAGGAGGAATGCTTGAGCCCAGGAACTTGAGACCAGTTTGGGGAACATAACTCGACCCTGTTGGAAATAGAAAGTCAAAGGGGGTGCTGGGATTTTTGTGTCCAGCACAGCCAGTCCCCGTCTGCCATTGGCCAGGACAGCAGGGACCACAGCTGGCTGTGGGATGGGCACGTGGGCGTGGCCCAAGGGGGCACACGGGGGCTCCTGCCCCGAGGGGCGTCTCCGGGTGCCAGCACCTCGCCTCTGCCCGCAGGGGAGCAGCCGGACGCCTCCCTGCCCCTGCACGTGCTGCCACTGTACTCCCTGCTGGCCCCGGAGAAGCAGGCGCAGGTACGGCTCCGCCCCTGCTCCTGTCCCCCGTGGACCCTGGCACTGGGGTGGGCGCGGAGGTCTGGAGAGTAGAGACGCGTCAGGCGTGCGTGCCCAGGGTCCCGTGCTGTGGCCGGGCAGGGGCGGCCGTGCCACCCCGGCCCATGTCTCCCGCCCACAGCCATCCCCTGCCCCCACCCGCACCTCGGCCCCCGTGTGGGCTCTCAATGCCAGCGTTCACGTCACCCAACCCCAGGTCTTCAGGCCTCCCCCAGAGGGGACGAGGCTGTGTGTCGTGGCCACCAACGTGGCCGAGACGTCCCTCACCATCCCCGGCATCAAGTACGTGGTGGACTGCGGGAAGGTGAAGAAGCGCTGCTACGACCGAGTCACCGGTGTGTCCTCCTTCCGCGTCACCTGGGTCTCCCAGGCGTCCGCTGACCAGCGGGCGGGCCGGGCGGGCCGGACAGAGCCGGGCCACTGCTACAGGTGGGTCCCCGGCTCCACTGTCCCCGAGTGCAGGGCTCCCGCATGCTGTGTGGACCTCAAGGGCAGACCCTGCCGCCCGCTGATGCTTCATCAAAAGCTAATCCAAGCTGAGTGTGGTGGTGCACACCTGTCCTCCCAGCATGCAGGAGGCTGAGGCAAGAGGATTGTTGCAAGTTTGAGACCAGCCTGGGCTACAAAGTGAGCTCAAGCCCAGCCTGACCTGCATAGCGAGACCCTGTCTCACAAAGACCAAAAAAAAAAAAAAAAAACCTAAAAAAGAGCTAGTCCACTACCTCCTGGTTCACAACTCTGTCTTCCTTATTTTCAAAATTTTTAATGGTTTTGTGGTGCTGGGGATTGACGCCGGGATCTTTGTGCTAAGTTCCACCTCCAGCCTTTTTAAAAATTTTTCATCTTGATACAAGGTCTCCTAAGTTGCCTGTGCTGACATCAAACCTGCAGTCCTCCCACCTCCGCCTCCCCGAGCAGGGGGATGACAGGCGTGCACCACTGCACCTGGCTGTGTGGTCGTTAGTGTGTTCCCTAAAACCAGCATCAGAACGTCTCACCACCCCGCAAAGCCCTGTCAGTGCCCACTTTGGCCCAGCCCTTGCAGCCACTGGCGTGCCGCGGGCCCCAGGGGCAGCTTATCTGGGACACCCTGCGTCCGCGGAATGAGTGACATGTGTGACCTCGAGTCTCGCTGCTGTCACTGCAGATTTTCAAGGGCCGTCACGTCCCCGCTCGTACCAGTGCCGCGCTCAGTAGGTGGCTGTGTAGTGTCCCGGAGCAGGTGGTGCCGAGTTCCGGTCACCCACTGTCACCTCTGCCCTGCCGCGTCCGCATGTGGGCGTCTGTTTGAGCGCAGACCTAGGACCGAGGAGCTGGGGTGCAAAGTTCGCTCCAGGCCGCGCGCGTGGTTTCCGCTCCCCTCAGCGGTGCTGGTGATCCAGTTTCCCCATCCTTCCCAGTGCTTGGATTTCTTGAGCCAGGGTCTTGCTGAATTCCTAACGCGCCAGGTTGGGCTTCGCTCCGGAGCCTCCTGTCTCAGCCTTCCGGAGCGCGAGCATTGCAGGCGAGCTTCTCATCACTGCTGGTTTTTTTTTTTTTTTTTTTTTTTTTTTTTGCGGCCCCGGGGATTGAACTCACAACCTCGCACCTGCCTGACAGGTATGTAAGCCGCTGAGCCAAACTCCTGGCCCTCATCAATGCTTTGTCAGTTGGCATCGGAGCTGTAGCAGGGGCCACCACAGTCCCCGCTCCTGGCCCGTGTGCCCCGCTTTCTCTTCGCCAGCTTCCATGTGGTTTTAAGTCGAGCACAGGAGAGTAGAGGAGACAGCAGGGGAGGTCGAGGCAGGCAGGGCGGGTGCTGTGCAGCCGTGGCCGCTCCCCGCTCAGGGCCCCCGTCTCTGCCAGGCTGTACTCGTCTGCCGTCTTCGGGGACTTCGAGCCGTTTCCTGCTCCTGAGATCACGCGGAGGCCTGTGGAGGACCTGGTCCTGCAGATGAAGGCGCTCAACATCGAGAAGGTCGGTGGCGGCCCCGGCCTGTGACCCCGCTGTGTCCCCGGGAGCTGCACCTCCCGACACGGCTGATGCCCAGTGGCCTGTGGTCTGCTGTGACCACTGCGTTCTTAGCGAGGCCCCCCAGGCACCCGGCTCCCATTGGGATGGAGGGCGGTGGCCCAGCCGGGGGACCCTGTCCTGCTGGGTCTCAGGAGCCTTCCCGTGGCTGGGACAGTGTATAGCCTAAGGGAAGAGAGGTTTATCCGGGCCACGAGTGTAGGCTACGGGCAGCCACTCAAGGCAGACAGCCTGGCAGAGGGGCTGGCGGAACAGAGCTGCTTGCAGCGTGGTGGCCAGGGAGAGGGGCAAGAGGCCACACCTGGGCGCCCCTCCAGCTAGGCCCCACCTCGGCCCCGCTGAGCCCCAGTGGGCACAGGTGCCCACCCCGATCCTTCCACACTCAGATCTTGGGGCTGCTCTGCCCGAACCCGAACCGTGACTCACGGTGACCAGCGGGTCCCCGTTCCTGCCTGCGGCGGGGTCTCTACCTCGGTCCCCATTGCACAGGGGAGGGGACCGGCCGTGCGTCAGGAGACCTGCGTCAGGGAGGCTTGGCCTGGAGCTGCACCGCAGTGGGCTCCCCCGTGCTGCTCAGCCAGGCCGAGGCCCAGTGGGCGCCGGTGCTGGCCACAGCCCTGCTCCCTGCCTGTGCCCTGCAGCCTTGGTGCACGCCCCAGGGCCTTGGTGCAGGAGGAGGCTTGCAGCTGCCTTCGGGTGCCCGGCCCTGTGCCCGGTGTGGGAGGCGGCAGGGTCCCCGGTGCTCACGCGGCCCCACCCCTCTTACTGGACCCCAGGTCGTCAACTTCCCCTTCCCCACACCGCCCTCTGTGGAGGCCCTGGTGGCAGCAGAGGAACTGCTGATCGCGCTGGGGGCCCTGGAGGAGCCCCCGAAAGCACAGAGGTAGGAGGGGCTGGGCCAGGCGCAGGGCCGCGCACCACCCTGTCCCTGGACGCCCGTCCACCGTGGCCTCTGTCCCCAGGGTGAAGCAGCTGCAGCGGTCGCGGCTGAGCTGCCCGGTCACGGCGCTGGGGAGGACCATGGCCACCTTCCCCGTGGCGCCCCGCTGTGCCAAGATGCTGGCGCTCAGCCGCCAGCACGGCTGCCTGCCCTACGCCATCGCCATCGTGGCCGCCATGACCGTGCGCGAGCTCTTCGAGGAGCTGGACAGGTGCGTGACCGGCATGTCAGCCACGCCCCCTCAGCAAGGGCGACCACCGGCCCCTCTGCTGCCTCTGCAAGATTTGGGGTGTCCGAGTGAGGGCGTTCCTGGTGTCCAGGGCCACTGATTCCAGAAAAGGGATGCTTTGGGGCCACCTAACACAGGCTAGATGGGGCGTGCTGGCACACGCCTGCTGTCCCTGCACTGGGAGGCTGAGGCAGGAGGACAAGCCCAGCTGACCAACTTGGTGAGACTCTGTCTCAAAAGTAAAAAAGGGCTGAGGATACAGCTTAGTGTGAAGGACCCAGGTGTAATTCCTGTTCCTACAAAAATCAGAGCCGGAGCTGGGGATGTAGTACAGCGGCTCAGCGCCTTCCTGGCAAGTGTGAGGTCGTGAGTTCAATTCCCAGTACCCAAAAAAAAAAGAAGCCAGGTCTGGTGATACACACTTGTAACCTCAGCACTTGGGAGGCTGAGGCAGGAACATTGCTCAAGTTCAATGTAAGCCTGGAGTATATAGACCCTGTCTCAAAAAACAACAAAAAGACATTTAAAAAAATACCCAAAATGGGGAAAAAAGAACTCCTGACTGCAAGGCCCCAGGGCCCCTCCGGCCTCTGAGGCTTCTGTTGCCTCGGCCTCTGGAGTGAGTGGGTGCAAGGCGCACCCTCCAGCAGCGTGTGTGTCCTAGGGCGGCAGGGTGTTGCACGTGGGGTGGGTGCGGCGGCCCCTGGGCTGAGCCCTCTCGTTGGGGGATTCACTGGGGAAACCTCCGTTCCTGTGGTTCCCCCCTCCTGCCCACCCGACCTCCGCCCACCCGGGCTGTGATGACGGGGCTGAAGTTTTCTCCGTGTCAGTTCCATGACCTCCGTTTCCCCCAGAGCGCTCAGCCTGCACCTCTAAGGGGAGTGAGAGGGCAGCGGGGCTGGGCAGCCCTGGGCGCGTCCCCCCGCGTGGCCTCGGCAGTGGCCCAACCGCTCAGAGCCTCTGGGTCGCAGCCGGGTGAGGTGGGCGGGGGGCGATGCCGACGGCACTGTGTGGATGCTGCCCACGAGGGCTGCCCCCTGCACTGCCCCTGCACCACCCCCAGAGCCGCTGAGGGGTTCGCTCTGCAGCTCGGCACCAGCGGCCCTGACGGGCGGGCAGCTTTATTTATTTAGAGACGGGATCTCGCTATGTCATTCAGACGGGCCTCAAACTCACTATGTAGCTCATGCTGGTCTCCAACTCGAGGTGCTCCTCCTGCCTCGGCCTCCCCAGTGCTGGGGTTACAGTGCGCACCACCACGCCCAGCATGGTTTTCTGACTTGCCCTTTAAAAGCACCTTGCGGCAGTGTTGTCAGGCTGCTCTGTCAGGAAGCAGGTGCTCCTCTGTCCTTTCCCACTAATGGGGACTGAACCCAGGAAACGGAGCTACATCCCCGGCCCTTGTGATTGTAGGAAAAAAGCTTACTGAGTTGTCCAGGCTGGCCTGGAACTTGCCATCCTCCTGCCTCAGCTTCCCGAGTAGCTGGGATTGCAGTGTGGCCTCTGCAGCGGACCCCATGCACACCCTGTGGGCCGGACGAGCTGAGCCTGACCTGCCCCAAGGCTGCAGCCAGGTTACCTCTGTGTGTGTGTCTGTCTGTCTGTCTGCAGACCTGCCGCCAGCGAGGAGGAGCTCACCACACTGAGGGGCCGGCGTGCCCGTGTGGCCCAGATGAAAAGGACGTGGGCGGGGCAGGGGCCCTGTCTAAAGCTGGGCGACGTCATGGTGATGCTGGGTTGGTGCCGCGCGGGGCAGGCAGGCGGAGGAGTGGGGTCAGCAGGGTCCCCTGGGGTCCCAGCCGGTGCTTGAGCTCCCGGCTCGGGCTCATCCCACAGGCGCGGTGGGGGCCTGTGAGTACGCCGGCTGCTCCCGCGAGTTCTGCGAGGCCAACGGGTTGCGCTTCAAGGCCTTGCTGGAGGTGCGGCGCCTGCGCGGCCAGCTCACCACCTCAGGTACGGCCGGGGGGCCGGGGCGGGCAGGGAGGGACGGCTGCCCACGGGGAAGGCTCTGCTGCGGCAGAGGGGAGGTGCTGTCACGGGCCCCCTGCCGCTTCCCCCCCAGTCAACGCCGTGTGCCCCGAGGCCGGGCTCTTCGTGGACCCCAAGATGGATCCACCCACTGAGAGCCAGGTGACCTACCTGCGGCAGATCGTCACGGCCGGCCTGGGCGACCACCTGGCCCGTAGGGTGCAGAGCGAGGAGCTTCTGGACGAGAAGTGGAGAAATGCCTACAAGGTGGGGTGCAGGCCCCCAGCTCCTGGGGCCCCAGCAAGCAGCCCCGGCCGGTGGAGTTCAGCTCCTCTGTGAGCTGGAGGGTGCACCTCCAGTTTGGGGGGGTTCCTTATTGCCTTTTTGAGACAATCTCTGTCTGTGTTCAGGCTGGCCTTGAACTCATTGTATAGCCCTGGCTGGCCTGGGACTTGCTGGGATCTTCCTGCCTCAGCCTCTCGTGCCCTGGAATTACAGGCTGTGCTGCCATGCCCGGCCACAAGCTTGCATTTATAGCAGCTTCAGCAGTTGTGTCACCCACCTGCTGTGAATCCAACCCACTGCAAGCGCTCGGCTCCACGGCCTCCATGTGTTCAGAGCCTGCAGCCGTCACCACAGATTCAGGGTGTCGTCACCTCCCAGAGAAAACCCTGTTCCCCCAGATCAGCTTCCTGTCTCCCATTGTGCCGTTCCCCAGCCTGTGTGGCTGCCCCGTCCCTCTTAGTGGCCAAGAAATCAGGCTTCAGGGGGTGGATGTGGCCGTCAGCCCTGCAGACGCAGTCAGGTCAGATCCATTGCAGGGGTGCTGGGGTCTCCCCACCTCAAGCCACCGCCCCTCCCTCCGCAGACCCCGCTGCTGGACGACCCCGTCTTCATCCACCCCAGCTCTGTGCTCTTCCGCGAGCTCCCAGAGTTCGTGGTCTACCAGGAGATCGTGGAGACCACCAAGATGTACATGAAAGGTACCACAGGCACCTGGGGACCCCGCGCGCACCCCGGGCTGCCCCGGCTCACGGCCCTCCCCACAGGCGTCTCCGCCGTGGAAGAGCAGTGGATCCCGGCCCTGCTGCCCGCCTACTGCCAGTTCCAGCCGCCCCTGCAGGAGCCCGCGCCCGCCTACTGCCCCGAGCGCGGCCGAGTGCTGTGCCACCGCGCCAGCGTGTTCTGTGAGTCCCGCCCGGCCCGGCGTCCCCCCCACCTCCCTCCCTCCGGCCCTGGAGCCTCCCCGCGCCTCGCTCACCAGCTGTGCCCCGCAGACTGCGTCGGCTGGCCGCTCCCCGCCGTCCAGGTGGATTTTCCCGAGGGCATCGACCGCTACAAGCACTTCGCCCGCTTCCTGCTGGAAGGGCAGGTAGGCGGCCCGCAGCCCCACAGCTGGGCCTGGGCTCCGTGGCGGCCAGACTGCGCTCACCGCCTGCGGTCCCCCTGCAGGTCTTCCACACACTGGCTGCCTTCCGGGGCTGCCTGCTGTCCAGTCCCAGCACGATGCTCAAGACCTGGGCCAGGTAGGGCCCCCACTGGGACCCTGCCGCACAGCTGCCCGCGGCTGCGTCACTCCTGCGTTCCTGTCCTGCAGCCTCCCCGTCCGCGCCTGCCCCTCCTATACCCTCCCAGTCTTTGGTTTTAGGGCGCCCTGCCCCCCATGAGCTCCCCAGACCCCTGTGCCCGGCTGCCACCCCTGCGTCTGTCTCCACCAGGCTGCAGCCCAGGACGGAGACGCTGCTGAAGGCCCTGGTGGCCGAGAAGGCCGACTGCCGCGACGCCCTGCTGGCCGCGTGGAAGCGAAACCCCAAGTGTGAGTGGGCCGGCCGGCTCGGGGTGGGGTGGGGCGGGGCGGGTCTGGCGCTGCAAGCCAGCTGCACCCTGGCGTGGCGGGCCGGCCGCTGATGCGTGTCCTCCCCCCACAGACCTGCTGGCTGAGTACCTGGAGTGGCTCCCCCAGGCCACGCACCCCGACGCTGAGAAAGCCTGGCCCCCCACCTCGTAGCCCTGACCGGGCTGCAGTGTGTGTCACACCAGGTGGCAGGCCGGAGTGTGGGCGGGCTGCCTCGCCCAGGTGGGGCCTCGGGGCTGGGATGCCTGCGGGCCCTCCCTCAGCGGGGAGCCCCTCCCTCAGCTCAGGACTCTGCCCCGACTCTCTACAAGCTCAGCTAGGGCCCAGGACTTCGTCCACTCAGACTCAGGAGTACACCCCGGGGCCCCGCGCCGCCCCCAGAGCTCGGCCTCCAGGTGTGTCTGACAGCCCTGGCTCCCAAAGGCGATGTCCCGTGCAGATGCTGTCACCTCCCGGCTGCTCGGGAGCCCCATAAGGGTCCCAGGTTGGGGCGGCCGCCCCGTGGCCCAGGCAGTAGAACTTCAGCTCCTCGCCCTGAGCAGAGCTGGACCTGGTGGCTGCTTTTCCGGGGCACCCACGGTGCCAGCCCCAGTGTGCTCAGGCGACCGTCAGAGCCCCCACTCCGCAGTTCTAAGCAGGTGCTCTGTACTCCAAGCCCGCAGAGACACTGGCACACTGTAAATGTCACCATCCTACGATTGCTGCCACCCAGCACCGGAGACCTTTATGACACCAGAAGGAAACGCGTACCCACAGCATCTCCCCAGCTTCTAGCGGGGGCCCTCCCCGAGCCCACCTGCGGTCTGTAGTTTCATCTGTGCCCATTCTGGACTTTTCAGATAAAGTCATAACGATTTGTAACCTGTGTGTCTCGTCCCTCGCTCAGCCTACAGTTTTCAGGGTGCCCAGGGGTGGCGTCTGCATGTCACGGGCTCACATCGCCAAATAAATGGGGCCTGGTTCTGAGGTGGGCATGGCGCAGTCAGGAGGCTGAGGCAGGAGGAGTGCTGTGAGCTGGAGCTCAGCCTGGGCTACACAGTGAGACCCTGTCAGGCGAAGCCGTGGCTCATCCACTCGTCCAGGGCTCCTGTGCATTGGTGGGTGTGTGTGCGCAGGTGTCCGGTGGACACGAAGTCTTCCGTTCTCAGGTGTCAGAAAGGGGTGTTGGCCGGAGGGTGAGGAGGACCCCAGCCCTCCACACTGTACTACACAGCTGGCCCCTACCTCCTTGTCTAAATTGAGACTCTTACTCGGTTTCCTAGGCTGGTCTCCAATTTGAACACCCTCCTGCCTCAGCCTCCCAGAGTGCTGCAATGAACAGATGTGCACTACCACACCTGGCTGAAGCAGAGACTAGTGTGTCTGTCCGTCTGTGTGTGCATGTGCGTGTGTGTACACACAGCTGGAACCAGGGCCTCCTGTGTGCTAGGCAAGTGCCTGGCCACACCCCAGCCCCCGGTGTGACCTTCCCAGCAGCACCCCCAGCGTGTCACACACACACACACACACACCCCACCCGCCCCCACACTAAGCTGGGTATCAGTCCCCGTTGCCAGGGGCGATGTAAGGATGGGTAGTGGTGAGGGGAGGTCTATCTTCACAGTGGTCTTGGGTGCCTGTTCAGACAGTGGTTTTATGCTTTAGTGTGATCCGAGGAGCACTGCAAGCTGGAGTCCAGCCTGGGCAACTTAGTGACATTAATAATGAGACCCTCTCTCAGAAATTAAAAAGGCTGGGGACATAACAGTGCAGAGGCCCTGGGTTCAATCCCCAAAACGACAAAATTAAAACCGAAGCACCCGCAGCCGCGGGCCCAGCAGTGCCGGCCACGAGGGCATCCGTGGGGATCAGGCTCGGGTGCAAGGGCGGTCGGTGACGCGCTCCGTGAGGCTGGAACTGCTTCCGGTGGGACACAGCGGGTGCCCTGAGTCAGGGTGGCAGGCGCAGCTTCCTTGCGGAACGTCGCCCCGCAGCGCCCTCGCCGTCCGTCCGGCGCGCTCTCAGCTCGGCCGCCAGGGGGAGCCCCGGAACCGAGCCGCCGCCGCCTCCTACCTGCAGTCGGGCCCGCGGTGGGCGCCCACGCCAGCACACGCCCGGGCCTTGGTGCGGTGCACGGCCCGCTGCGGAGACGCCGGCCCAGGCTCCCTACTCCGGGCGGGAGGTCGTTGTTGAAACAAAGTTCTTCAAAAAGCAGTGCTCCTCCCGCAGGGTGACCTAATTGCAAGGGAAGCTCAGGAGCGGAATCGCAGACCCGCCGCGCCTGGGACTCCACGCACACCGGGCTTGCAGGGACAGATTTGCGGGGGGAAGGGTTAAAAAGGTGGAGATGCCGGGGATTGAACCCGGGGCCTCATACATGCAAAGCATGCGCTCTACCACTGAGCTACATCCCCTGGCTGTGTAAAGAATGTTCCAGAAAGACTCATACGGTTCTCAGGCCCCCGCGCGGGTTCCTGCGCCCCGGATCCCTGCGCTCCGACTCGGCCCGCGCCTGGAGCCGGCGGGAGGCGCTGCGCACGGGAACCCGCGTGGGCTGGGACAGGAAGCGAGGCGGCGCTCATAGGGCGAGCTCTGGCGCACCGCAAAGCAGGGCCCGTCCTCGTTAGTATAGTGGTGAGTATCCCCGCCTGTCACGCGGGAGACCGGGGTTCGATTCCCCGACGGGGAGGTCTGAGATCTGTTTTACACTCTGAGACGCTCCGGCAGCCGAGCGATATTGATCCAGAGGTAGTACTCGCGGGCAGCCGGGGTTGCAGGTGCCCTGCGCCCCTTTTATCCCCGATCCTGCCGCCCGAATCCCAGCCGGATGCGGACGCGGGGACCCCGCCTGGAGTAGGGGTAGCAGGGGAGCGAGCCGTGCGCCGCGCTTCCTGGCCTTATTTTCCTCTTTCCCTCCCCCTCCCCCACCCCTCCCCCTCCCTCCCTCCCTTCCTTTCTTTTCCCTTCTGTCTTCCTTCCTCTTCTCCCCGCTCTCTTCTTTCTTCTCTGCCTCATTTGGTTTTTTAAAAATACCACCCGCGCTTAGCTTTGAAAAAGCCAAATAAAACGATGCTTTCAGGGTGACAGCAGCAGCGGCCCTGCGGCCCGGGAGGGGACCCTCGTCCTTCCGCGCGCCGTGCGGTGCTCGCGTCTGTGTGGGAAACGCCGCAGGCGTCGGGCTGTGTCCCCACGCTGCTGTCCTCGCTGCAGAAATCATTCGGAGCTTTACGAAAGCCCTAAAATGTCAGTAGATCACAACTAGCAGGCAGCGAACTTCCTGAACCCGGAACGAAGATCCGAGCTCAGAAATGACAGGGAGACCAGAAACAGCAAGCCGTGCTATCGGCTGCCGAAATAGCTCAGTTGGGAGAGCGTTAGACTGAAGATCTAAAGGTCCCTGGTTCGATCCCGGGTTTCGGCAGGCTCTTTTTCTCTCCCCACCATAGAGGCGGAAGTGAATGACTATGACGCTGATCTTTCTCCCCAGGAAAAAAGGGGTTGCCACTTTGTAAGTTTTAGACTTAGTACTTCATTTTTTTTTATTTCAAAGAGCCCCAAACGTGTCCATGAAAGCCAGCTTCCCGGCGCCGCTTATTTGAAGCCCAAATTGCTGCTGGATTCTTAAATCCATACTCGGCTCTGCCATGTTTGTTGATGTCTGCTCGTGATTTCTGCTTTCTGTTCATTCGACTCTGCGTTCGGAACCGTAGCGGTAAAGTCATGGTCCAAGTAGGTTGTGGGCACCTCTGATGTCATTCATTAAGTTGGACTTTTTTTAAAGATTGTATTTTTTTAAAGATTGTACATTTTTTAACTTTATTTTTGAGCACTGCACCTTTGCAGAGCGCCGTGATCGCATCCCTCCGCGTGGGGAGCTGGCGCACACATGCAGCACTGCTCGATTCCTCTTTCATCCCTTCTCTCCTTTGTTTTATAAAAAAATGTGAAAAGCATTGGATCCCTCGCGCGGGATGCACCGTGGGGGAATATGTCTGCTTTAAAAGAGTCGCTGGAAGAACTTCAGCCAGCGCTGGTCCTCGTTAGTATAGTGGTGAGTATCCCCGCCTGTCACGCGGGAGACCGGGGTTCGATTCCCCGACGGGGAGGCCGTAGGTTTTGCCACTGGACTTTTTAAACGGTGTCGTGTGGGCACCCCGGCCTCTGCTAAAGGGATCGCTCTCTAGAAGGCCGCAGGGCGAGCCTGCAGCTGCCGTTGCTCCAGCTCCTTCGCCTTGTCTTCATCAACCAGCAGCCAGCGCTGCCCCAGCGAAGGTTCCCGGCCCGGGGCAGCAGGAAGCGGCTCCCAGAGTGTCTTCCCTCGGTCACTCATTCATCCGCTCAGCCACGCGTGTGCACACGCATCGGCCCACCCTGAGGGCTGAGCTGAGGGGAGTGGCAGGGTGGGGCTCCTAGGTCCGGACCCCTGCCCAGGATGGGGCGATAGGGGGCGATTGGCAGCTTTTTCGGGGGTGGGGGGCAGTAATGTTGTGACAGCGACAGCTCAGGGCTCAGAGACCCGGGGAATCGAAGAATCGAAGCCCGCACCCCTGCAGAGAGCAGGGACAGCCCATGGGGACAGGAGACCGGAGGGGACGCCCTGGGGCGAGGGGGCCCGGGATAGCAAATGACGTTATTTCCTTACTCCGGTTTGAGCCCTGATTCCGACGGCGGAATCTGGTTTTGTTTTCTGCTGAGGGGCGGGGCGCGCGTGCTGAGGATTGATCCAGCGCCTTCGCAATGAGCTACACTCACCCCTTCTTTTATTTTTTTTAAGTTTTATTTTTGAGTCCGGGTCTCGACACATGCTAATTTGCCCAGACTGGCTGTGAATTTGGGACCCTTCTGCCTCAGCCTCCGGAGTGCTGAAATGACAGGCGTGCGCCCTGACGCGCAGGTGGCCTGATTTCCGGGTGGAGGCTCAGCCCGGCCTTATCTAACACAAAGAAGAATTTTCCTGTCCTGTTCCCGGTCCCTGCCTCGGCTACAGTCTCAGCCATAGGACCCCGAGCGCCGGGCCCACGTGGGAAGAAACCTCAGTTTATTTTGCTCGTGTGAGCCCCAGTGCCCCTTTAACGCACCCAGAAACTTGTAATTTTCTTTAAAACCTGTAGGCCAGTGCAGCCTCTCCCTGGCCAGCTCCCACACAAGGCGGGGATGTAGCTCAGTGGTAGAGCGCATGCTTTGCATGTATGAGGCCCCGGGTTCGATCCCCGGCATCTCCACTTGCCTTTTATTTCCGTTCCTATTTCTTTGTCACCGCCAGCACCGGGTGTGAGTGAGCATGGTAGGCGACTCCTTGGGCCTCTGCTCAAAGCTGGGGTTTCCCCCCGCGTGTGACTTCCTACTGAGGACCCTGATGCCTATGAGTGGCAGGGTACACTGAGGCAGACCCGAGCCTGGGGGCCCTGGCCTCCGTGGCTGGATCACCCAAGGGCGCGACAGTGGCTGGGCCCCGCCATGCTCCTGGTCATCGAGGGTGATGGCCACGCGGTCACTCGCAGTCGCAGTGCGCACCACCTGACTTCGTGCTCCAGTGACACGGAGGTCACAGGAGGCTGCTGCCAGGCTGGGTGCTCTCCGCTGTCACCTGCGGGCCCCTTGCAGGAACCAGCTTCTGCCAGCCCCTCTCCGGGTACATTGTATCCGTGTCACCACCCCTTCCCTCTGTGGATACACTGTATCCGCGTCCGGCCCGCCTGTTCCTAGGGAGGGGACCCCGCCCGTGCTCTGCAGGGACAGAGCTTAGTCACCTGTCATCGCCCACCTTCCTCCTGTCACGCGGCCTCACACCTCTAACGATAAATGCGTCTCCTCTTAGTTTTGCAGGGATCTGGGTCTTGACAAAGCTTTTATTTTTGAAAACAGGAAACTGAATTCGTGACCTGACTCACGAGCTAGGTGAGTCGTGAGCAGCCGCTCCTGTTTCTAAGGAGCCAGGCAAGGTGCCCCTCCCTGCATGCCACCGTGGGTGTAAGGGTTATTACTCAAGGGATCCGGTCCCACAGGAAACTGATACAGGCTTCTGTTTTACGTTGTATCTTACAATTACATACTTCCAAGAGTGGGAGACCAGGGAAAATACCAGAGGAGTTGTCCTTGCTAAATGCTTACATTGGGAAGAGAGCTTCCTAGAAAAACTGTGACTCTTTGAAAGAAAAAGTCCTCTTTTTTTTTGCAGCACCAGGGACCAAACTCACAGCCTAACACCTGCCAGACAGGTGCTTAAGCCACTGAACCAAACTCCCAACCCCGGGTTTTCTGAGGCAGGGTCACACTATGTAGCTCAGGCCGGCCTTGCACTGGTGTTGTAGCCCAAGTGGGCCTCGAACTCACAATGCTCCGCCTATCTCAGTCTCCTGAGTGCTGGGATTAAAGGCGTGCGCCACCACGCCTGGCTAAAAGTCCTTTTTTTAACTATTAATTTTTTTTTTAACACTGGGGGAAAGAGGCATGGTGGCACAAGCCTGTAAATTCAGCAATAGGGAGGCTGAGGCAGGAGGATCACTAGGTTAGCCTGGGATACATAATGAGTTCAAGGCCAGTTTGGACTACATAGCAAGACTCTGTCTCAAAAAACAAACAAACAAGAACAACAAAGAAAACAACAATGAGCAGTCCATTCTGTGAGGTAGCTAGAGGAGAATTCGCAGAGACAGGGAGTAGCAGGGTGAGTTAAGTTCAGGGCTAGGGCTAGGGTTAGGGGTTGTTCAGTGGAGTCAGCTTCAGTTTCACAAGATGCAGTTTTGAGCCGGGCGTGGTGGCGCACGCCTTTAATCCCAGCACTCGGGAGGCTGAAGTAGGCGGAGCGTTGTGAGTTCGAGGCCGGCTTGGGCTACAACGCAGGCGCAAGGCCGGCCTGAGCTACATAGTGCGACCCTGCCTCAAAAAAGCAGGGCTGGGAGTTTGGCTCAGTGCCTTAAGCGT
This sequence comes from Dasyprocta punctata, assembly GCA_004363535.1. Taxonomy (NCBI): domain Eukaryota; kingdom Metazoa; phylum Chordata; class Mammalia; order Rodentia; family Dasyproctidae; genus Dasyprocta; species Dasyprocta punctata. The sequence continues at coordinate 20 of RJWM01025233.1, read as the reverse complement.
CTGCCCTGGCATGCACGAGG
>RJWM01025232.1:0-29786 GCA_004363535.1 Dasyprocta punctata | reverse complement strand
ATTCAAAACACTGAAAATAATTATTTTTTTCTTCAAAAATAAAAGTAAGGATAGATTATACAAAATAAGAAAATGATTATTAACTCTAGGTAAAATTTATTGTAAATTTATATGTGAACTTAAAAAAGTTGATGTGTAAAAATAAAGTATACCTAATTTGAAAAAAATTCAGTAAAATCTGCATGAATCAATAAAACAAAACAAATATCAAAACCTCACTATTTCACTGTTCTAGATTTGTTCAAATTTGTTCAAAACTGTTCTCTTCTCTCACTGGCTTCTGTGAATATGATGAATAGCAGACTTTTGCAAACCACTGACTGTAGGCTTTGCCTGTGATCCCTTCTGTCAGTGAAGTGGGAGTGGTTTAGGTGTGAAGCTCAGGCAGAATGTCACAGAGTTTTTGTTTTGTCCAGGTGCTTTTTGCGATTGTTTGTGTTTTTGAAAACTCATCTGAATGCATCACCAGGATCATGGTGCCCTCTCATTTGCTTGTTCTCTGCCAATGAAAATTCCAGAAAAAAAATTTTCTTCTGGACACCTAAACCTGATCTGTACATTCAAGCTTAAGAAGACCAGCGAAGACCAGCAAGACCATGGAGTCAGTGTGGGGCTTCAGTGTAAGACAACTGAGCTTTACATCATGCCAATAAGAAATAAATAGCTGTGGTAAGTCATTGAGATTTTGTGTATTTTTAGTGCCCATAATTATTAAGTAACACATAATATTTCATCTCCTTGCCCTTTCACCAAGTGGGATGGGTATCAAATATTGCAATGTGTTGTTACAGAAACTTTATTACTTGTATGTTTCCTCATGAGGTGATATCTTAAAATGTAATTTTCTAACCTGATACTTAAATTTAAATTTTCTATGGTAGAATCATTTCATAAAGCAAGAGTACAGTGAATACATACTAATCCATCGTATAAATTTCCAAATTCATTTAATCATTTCCATATTGTTAGATCATTAGGTTATGTTGGGTTATATATGACACTGAAATGTGCACCTTTGATCTTAATTTTTTCTATATTATAGATGATGAAGACATAAAGACTTTCCCAAAGTATAATTAATTTGTCAAAACAAGTATCTGTTTTAAACTGCCAACAAACACAGTTTTTCATTCAGATAATTTGGAGCAACTTACCCTTCCTTCATAAGTACATGAAACTTTCTGTCACACTTCTATCATCAAGAATTGTAATTTGTAAACATTTCCTAATTGTATAGGCAGAAATAGCATCTTGTTTTAATTAGAAGCATAATGCAATTTTAAAAATATTAAATTATAAGCAATAGAAGAGAATTGCTCATCAGCAGTCAGGTTATGATTATAGTGAATAAGTTACACCACATTAATTTATGCCACACTAACTTAGTTTACTTTAGAAAGGCATCACAGAGGTGGGCTGTAAGGGATTCTGGAGACATAATACATTGGCATTTCAAAAAATCATTTTACAAAGACTCATTGTGAATGAAATGGAAAAAAACATGCATTTAAAAGTATTAGAAGTGAGTTTTCAATAGATTATAATAGAGGTTGAGGCATAGTTCTATCAAGAACTAGAGAATGTTTGAAAATTTATTTGAGTTGCTAGAATGATTTAAGGTGTTACAGGAATTTAGTTGGTGGATTTCCGAAAATGCCACATTTCTTAACCTACATCAGGTAGTTCATCACAAAAGGGTTTGCTATAAGAGCTGAATTTAATAAATTGGAGAATCTTTGGGTACAGGACATAAATATTAAACCAATAGTTACCCAGTGTGATCTATAAAATCTGTATGCCTTAGTCCATTTTCTGCAGCTATAATAAAAATATCAGACTGGGTAGTTTACACAAAAATGAAATTTATTTACCATAGAATTGCAGGCTGGGAAATCAATATTAAGGTGCTAATATCGGAAAATTGCTTTTTTCCTGTGTCATCCAGTATAAAAGGTGAGAGGAGAAGAGAGACCAAACCTGTTTTTATAAGAAGCCCAGTCATGTGATAACAAACCCGGTACCATGACAATGACATTAAATCATTTATTAGTAAACTAGTCATATCTCAATATTGTTGCATTGGGAATTAATCTTCCAATAGTGAATTTTAGGAAACATAATCAAATCAAAACACTGTAATAAAATACTTTCTTTGACTTGTTTCTCACTGTCCCTCTGTCCACACATACACAGGCAAACACACATGCAAATATTAGATGTATCATCCTGAATTCATTATATGATTTGAATGAGAATAAAAATACCATACAATTCAAATGAAGTCTGATCTATATTCTGACTAACAAAGAAGATTCCAAAAATACTGTACAAGACCGGAATGAAAGGCCAAGATTATTTTCTTTCCGACATTCATAGCGCTGCTTCTCCTCTTGTACTACTCAATTTATTCTAACTTGTCAGGACATCATTTGGATTCATTTCATCATCTAGACCCTGTTTGCCTTGAAAGCAGATCATGCCTATTCTAGCCTAGATGCTGGCATATCTCAATTATTGCAGTTAGTAAAATGAAGAGGAAGTGAATAAATACCATGCACTCACATCTATTCTTTATGCAGCCCCATTTGTTTAGAAAATTGATACCGGTGAAATGTACCAGTCAAGGTGCAGACAGGACAAAAGAAACCAAAGTGCTTCTTATTATGTTTTATTTGTTGATTTTCAACAGGAATAAATTTAAAACAAGCGTAGCAACTTAAAAAATAACAAAAGTGTTCTGGGAGCAAGAGTCAGTGAGAACCTATTAGCATCCAGGAAATGAGGAGTAAAGCGGATTGAGTGTAAACACTGTCAATAATCTCTGCTACTGTCAACAACAACAACAACAACAACAAAACAGATGATTGGAAAAATAATTCATTCATAACCTTTTGAAAACTTTTCCTCTGTGCTCTGCACATATATACCAGCTTCTGTCATGGAAGAGTGGCCATGGTTTCTTCTCTCTCTCCACAGTCTAAATCTCACACAGATGTCTCTTCAAGAAAGGTCTAAAGCTATAGCACAAGTAACTAGGAAGTCATGGAAATAAATTTTTAGATTTCAATCCAGCAAAATACAATAGGGGATGAGGGGTCAGAGTGATGTCAAGATGCCAGTAGTCATTCTGTTTTCATTCCACATTAAGCACCATTTCCACATCTTGTATATTTCCATTTTCATTTTTTTCATGTGGGCATCACCCTCTATTTTTATTTTAAAGAAAATAAAACAAAACAATAAAACAGAACAAAACAAAACAGTGAGAACAATATTAAATTTCAAAAGAAAGGCAGAAGAAAATCCTCTGTTCTTGCTTTATTGCATATAGTTAGCCTCTAAAAAGATGCTCAGACTACTGCCTTTAGGCCAGCAAAGTCAATTAAACAAATCAAGCATTGTTCTTTTTTTACTTCACTTGGGATCATCTCAGCCTGTGTTCCTCCAAATCAGCCAGTTGCTTGGGGGTCAAGGGAGACCTCTTCTTGTCTCCCAGCCCACATGCTGGCTGCCTCACAGCAAAGCACAAGTTGGCTTCTTCGTTTTCCTCCCAGCCCACATGGCTGCCACTGGCCTATAGGATGATAAGGCTTGGCTTCTTGGTTCTTCTCATGGCCTGCATGGCTGCTGCTGACTCATGGGAGGGTGTGGGTTGGTTCATTCTCATTTTTTCCTCTTTCTTAACTCCTTTCATGCCCCATGTAAAGAAATATAAAAGACATTTTCAAGGATATAGGGGCATATCAGGGATATAGCTGTTCTGGGAGTATGACCAGCATATGAGGGCACAATCAGGCACAGTTCTCAAAGTCCATAATCACAGCAGCAGCAACATACAAGAGTTTAGGTCAAACACCATAGGACGTCAGATGGAGAGGAAAGGAAAACATACCCTGCGTGCAAAAGCATATATTTAGCAGAAGACTCCAAGAGTAAATATGCATTAGTTAGAGTTGTTCAGAAGTCAGATGCACAGAGCATATATAATGTGATATATGCTGTGGAATTAAGGAGAGAAGGGCTCAAATTTGTGTACTGTGAGCTAGAGAAATTGACTTTCAAAGAAAGAAGTGGTCAGGGAAATGGATATCATCAGCTGTGAGACTTGGAGATAATCCTGTCTGAATGGCAACATAGCTATAGCTGTGCACTATTAGGAGTCTTTCCTGATGTGACATTGTCACTGTAGGATTCAGTGGGTTTGGTGTGAAACTTGGAACAATATCCCTTTCATTTTTCATTATCTTAGTGCTTTAACGTAATTTATGTTTACCCCATGTCTCTAAAACAATTCCTAATTTTACTCCTCAATATCCAGCATGTCCTATGTGGCATTTGTCATAAACACAAAGTACTCACCAAATTATATCTACTAAAGCCTCCATGAATCTTGATTATAATGATAGAAAAGATGACAGTTCGTTCACTAATCCTGATTGTTTTATATTGTTTTTGGTGGAGTTTTCCTGTAAAGCTCAAAAAGTAAATGCCCCCGTATTATCTTGCAGTTCCTCCAGTCTTCTGGCAAGATGAAAGAAGGCATGGGCCATATGTACCCAAGTGGCCATGAATGTTTTCCAGTAAAGTAGGTTTAATGAATAGTGAAGTTCAAGTTTCATGTAAAGTTCTTGGGTCATGAAATCTTATTTCTTATTTTTTTCAGATATTAAAAAATATAACAATCATTCTTACCTCTCAGATCACGTAAATACAGACTGTAGGCTGCTTTTGCAGATGAGCATTCACCAAGCCTTTTTTTTTTAAATCTAAGTCTTGTTTATGTTCATAAAATGACATAATACTAAGTTTAGTTGAATTAAACATTTGTTTTTGAATAGAAAATACGATTCAATCTATTTAAGGCTTTACTTCATAAATAATTACACATTATTTTAACAAACCAATTAAATGGTCAATTATAATATCTAATTCTTCTGATTTTTTAATTATTTAGCAATAAATGTACCCTTTTCACCTAAGTTTTCTTCATAATGTGCAAAACAGTGAGAGAAATCCTGTTTAAAAATCTATAATTATAGTATCCACTTGAAATGTATCTAGTGTGACTGATGAACATTATTTAACTAAAATTTTTGAAAAAGCATCTCGATTTCATTATTCTAAAATTTTAAGAGATTTTGGAAGACTTTGGGCTTGTGAGTCTACTTTCTAAATGTAAATTTTTTGAAAATATAAATTATTTCTAAAATTTATCATCAGAATTAAAGTGTGATTAAAGTATGCAAAATAAACACCAAATCTGGAAGACTTTGTATGAATAAAAGGAGTGTAAAATTTTGGATGAATAATTTTATGTGGAATATGTGTTAAAATGATTACTTTTATTAATATATTATTCTAATAAGATATACTATTAAAAGTAACTTTATCTGTTTCTTTTTACAGTTTTATGTGGCTACTAGAAAATTTAAAATTGCATATGTGTCTCACATTTTATTTCTATTGGACAGAATTACTCTAGACACAGTTGGCTTCATTTCCTGGCCTTTCATGCAATTTGCTGAGGCTATATGACTGAAATCAGGTCAAAGGAATGCTGGCAGTGGGAAAACAGAGCACGTCTAAGTTTGGCCCATAAACATTAAACGCTTTCTTTTTTCACCTTCTTGCCAACTGAATGGAGAGAACTCACAAGAAAACATGGAGGCCTTAGTGCATACTGGCATAGAAAGGAGTTTGAAGGATTTTCAGTCCTGAGACACTGCTTGGGGTCAATACTCCTGTCATCTATATGCATGCTTTAGGCTGTCATGTGAGCAGGAAATAAACTTTTATTATGTAGAACACTGAAATGTGTGCCCTTTTTACAATAGATGTTTCACTAATTAATAATCTTAGAAATTACCTTTGCACAGCGAAGATATCATCTAAGACATGAATTTGACTTTCTGCATTAAGCACCTAGGCAAAATATGTAAGGAAATTGTTTCAGATATTAGAAAACTATAAATATAAGACTGTGATCACAAAGGTAAGGGAAACAAACAAATTAAGCCCTTGTGTTTGCAGGAGATTTATGCCTAGGGGAATTTTTTGTATTACAAAGTAGAGAAAGACTAATAAGCTGGGTGGCATCTCCATAAACAGGAGATAGAGATTAAAATAGGGAGAAATAAGGAAGCCACAATTTGTGAAACAGAATAGTGGAAAGAGAGAGGGAGAGACAGATAGAGAAGAGATGGAGAAAGAAAGAGAGAGAAAGAGAGGGACAGAGAGAGAGAGACAAAGAAAGAGACAGAAAGAGATCAAAAGACTTACAGGGGGACTTCCTCACCAATCCGATACTGAACAATGCAGGCTGGAAAACAAATTATGCAACACCAAAAGAGGGGCAACCCAGAGAGAGTATAAAGCCTAGGACAGTCGGTAGACTTTCAGCAGTAATAGAAGATAGATGTAGCAGTCAATAGCATACTGAGGTAGAGTTCTCAGATGTGGATGCCTTAGTCATGGGACTGATTTAGCCCTAGAAGAAATGCTTCTCTTGACATGGGACCTTGAAAGGATCAAAATAACTTAGAGAAATTTAATTATATTCAAAGATAAAAAAACACTACTTACTGCAATGAAGAAACTTTGCACAACCAACAATAAAAGAGTTGCAATTTCAGCATCTGATAATCCCTACCAGACATGTACAGAAGCAAAAACTAATGACACATAGGCTGGAAAAGGAAATAAGTAATCAATAGAAGGCAACCAAAAAATGAAATAAATGGTTGAACTAGAACATTACATTAAAACAGCTATTGCAAAAGTGTTGCGTGTGTCCCACAAGACAGTATGAAACCTTACCTTAATGAAGAGAGAAATAGTAGGCACAAAAACTATCTAGTGAGAAAACCTACAGATGAAAAGTAAAACATCAGAAATGAGAAACATGCAGGATATGTCCACTATCAATTGAATGAAATAATAACAAAAAGTTAACATACAGACATAGCAACATAAATTTTACAGAATAAACCATGCATGAGAAATAACAATGATCTAAACATCAGTGAGCTCTATGACATAAGTGAAAAGCACAGTAGGTAAATAACTGCAGCTCACAAAGTGCAAAGGAGACATGTACAATAAACATGTAAAACTATCAGGCATAGGATAAAGAAATTTCTAAAAACAATAGATAAAAGCATACACATTTTTGGAAGTAGAAGAATAAAAAAGGGAACAATGTGTACGGAGAAATAAATATGGGTTATGATAATTTTTGCCAAAAATATGCCAGGAAACAAAGAAAAAACATCTTGAATATGTATGCATGTATATAAATATGCACATATTTACAAACTTTAGATCAATTACTACATATTACACGTCCTGTATGTACATACATGCAACTAGAATTAGTTATATGATATAATGTCCTTCAAAATCAAAAGCTAAACATGGAGATTTTCTGACAAATAAAGTTGAAGGAACTTATTGCCAACCATTAACATTCTAGAGCGTGTCTATGTCTAAAAGTACAGTTTAAAAAAGAGCACAAAGTAAGTTTTCTGGTATAATGTTCTTGATTTATAAAGCTTTGTATTGTAACTTGAAGGGAGAGGCCTTACTGAGGCCTCCAGGAATTGGGAGTCCATGCCCAGTGACGTGTAGTCGTCTAGGAACCCTCCATGAGACCCACAGGGACTTCGAGTCCTCCCCCAGTGACCTGTCCACACCCTGGAACCATCTCTGAGCCACATAGGGACTGGGAGTCTGCACCCACTGACCTGTACTCATATGGGAAACCTCAGTGAGGCCTGCAGGGACTGGGAAGCTGTGCTTAGTGACTCGTCCACAGCCCAGAACCATAGGTGAGGCTCTCAGGGACTGGGAAGCTGCACCCAGTGTCCCACCCACACATGGGGAACCATCTCTGAAGCCCACATGGAACAGGAGTCTAGGCCCAGATACCTGCAGCCATCAGCAATCCTCAGTTAGGCCAGCTGGCAGACAGGTTGCCACTGCAGAAAGCAACTGGACTGCACATTCAGCTGGTTCAAAGGAACACAAGAAAATGCCAGACCAGACCCTGGAGATTCCTGCAGCTGCCTGATCATCGGCAGCACCTCCCCCTTCACCCTGGAGGCCCCTGCAGCCAGCGGGATAATCGACAGCACCTCCTTGTCCACCATGGAGACCTCTGCAGCTAGTGGATCATTGGCAGCACTTCTCCCTCCACCCTGGAGACTTTGACAGCCCTGGGACCATCAGTGACCCCATCCACAACCTGCAGAACCCTGGTGGGATGGTAGAAGCCTCAGCAAACTCTCATTCACACAGAGGACCTCAGCAGGCCTGTGACAGTGCAGTGAGTTTCCCCCTCAAATAGAGGACTTCAGTGGGTGAACAGGAGCAGCAATGAACCCTCCCCTCCAGTTGTAGGTCTTTGGCAAGCCCGGCAATGGTGTGGGAGAGTCCTTCTTCCATACAGAGAACAATGGGTGGGTTGAGGAGAGTGCCAACAAAGCCTCTCTCAACCAAGAGGAACTTCAAATGGCCTAGAAGACCCCCAGTGACACAGTAGGGTCCCAGCTGAGGTGCACAGTATAGCCAGGTAAATGTGGCAGCCTGGAACAGCCTAAAGCCACAGGAACAATAGGAGCTAAGGGCTGGCTTACATCAATACTCATAGGATAGTCAGCCTAGTGAGAACATAAGACTCACCCAACAGGACCAGCAGGAGGAATTCAGGTGATTGACCCCTCCCCTACATTGTGGGACTCAGCAATTGGACAAATATCACCCATACAGTAGGACCCTAAGACACATACCATGGTTAGTTGAGACCAGTGGTATTGAAAGACCAAAATATTAAACCAAGAGATGAAAATGACAAAACAGAAAAGCAAAATGCAACCTCAAACATCCAGTCTGTCAGGAATAAGTACAGGTGACATTGAAATAGAGGACATTAGAAGTCATACACCTGAAATTTCTGAAAAGATAGCAAGTGAAATAAAGAAACAAATCTATGGAGCTATAAAGGAAATCAGATTAGAAATAATCTCTCAGGTAAATAAACAAATGACAACCTTAATAAAGGAATTACTCAGCATAGCTAAAGAAGATACAGATAAAAAAAAAAAGTACAGGAGCATGGGAAAATGATAGAAATCTTGAATGAACAACTTAGGAAAGAAATAGAATGCATGAAACAAATTCAAAGAGATATCCAGGAAATAAAAAAATACTCCATTGAAAGATGGTGAAACAGTTTGAATGAAGCTGAGGATAGACTTTCAGACCTCAAAGACAGGATCGTAGCTATCAGTCACAAAAGGAAAGAACTTGTAAAAATAACAAAGGAGCATGAAATAACAATTCCCCAACTTCAAGATTATTCAAAGAGAAACAATAGGCATCAATGAAAATACAAGAGTCAAAACTACTTAAAAAAAAACCCCAAAACTAGAAATAATAGCAGAAAGTAATAGCAGAAAATTCCCCAAACATGGGAAAAGAAGTGAGGCATATAGAATGTCAAACAAAAAATAAATCTACACCCAGACTTATAATAATTAAGATCCCAGGCATACAGCATGAAAATGGAATACTATGTTAGATAAAAGATACAACTCAACTATCAAGGTAAACCCATTAGAATCATGGCGGATTTTTCAGCACAAACCCTCAAGTTAAGACGAGCTTGAAGTGAAGTATTTCAAGCCCTAAAAGCAAAAAACTTTCAACCCAGATTGATGTACCCTGCAAAACTTTCTTTTAAAATTGATGGAAAAGTAAGATACTTCCATGATAAAGAAAAACTGAAGAAATTCATGTCTACCACACCAACTAGAAACAATACTGAAAGACATACTAGAGAGAGACAAAAATGACTATAATTCCCAGAACAACAACAGAAAGAAACCACCAGACAAGGCAAGCAATTAAACAAGAGGGATAAGCAGGAAAGCAACAATAGAAAAATAACGTGACAAAGTTAAGACAGTATATATCAGTTATATCCATCAATGTAAATGACCTCAAATCACCAATTAAAAGAAACAGACTGACAGAATGGATCAAGAAACAGGATCCAACAATATGCTGTATACATGAAACACATCTGACTCAAAAGGAAACTCACAGACTAAAAGTCAAAGGATGCAAAACAGTATCCATGCAACAGGAACCCAGAATAAAGCAGGGGTAGCTATTCTGTTTGCAGAAAGGGTAAACTTCAAATCAAAAATGATCAAAAGAGATAAAGAAGGTCATGGTGTACTTGTTAGGGGAAATACTCAAGAGGAAGAGTTAACAATCATAAATATATATGCACCAAATACAGGAGCGCCCAACTATATATGACAAATACTAATACACGTGAAAAACCAAATATGCAATAACACAATTGTAACAGGGGAAATTAATACCCCATTGTCACAATGATGCAGGTTAACTAGACAAAAAGTCAGCAAAGAAATAACAGAACTGAATCAAACCTGTGAACAAATGGACTTAGTAGATGTTTGCAGAGTGTTCCACCCAACAACATCAGAATACACATTTTTCTCAGCTGCGCATGGGACGTTCTCTAAAATAGACTGAATATTAATCTATAGAACATACTTAAATGCAAAGGGATTGAAATTACCCCATGCATATTTTTTGATCATAGCGCACTGAAATTGGAAATTAATGGCAAAAGAAGCAGCAAAACCTACATAAACACGTGGAAATTTAATAACAACCTCTTGAACAACCAGTGGGTTATAGATGAAATTAGGGAAATTAAACAATACCTAAAATTCAATGAAAATGCAGATACAAAATACCAAAACTTGTGGGATTTAATGAAAGCAGTTCTAACAGGGAAATATATAGCAATAAATTGTCACATCAAGAAAACAGAATAAGCATAAATAAACAAGCTAATGCTACACCTCAGTCTTCTAGAAAAAGAAGAGCAAGTCAAGCCCAAGTATCATAGAAGAGACACAATTATAAAGATCAGAGCAGCGATTAATGCAATTGAGACTAAGAAAACAAAACAAAGAATTAATGAATCGAAGAGTTGGTTCTTTGAGAGAATAACAAAATTGATAAACCTCTAGCCAACCTTATCAAGAAAAAGAAAGAAAACACTCAAATTCATGCAATAAAGAATGAAAAGGGAGAAATTCCTACAGATCCCATGGAAATTCAGAAAATCATGGAAACCTACTTTGAAAATCTTTACTCACATAGGGTGAAAAGCACAGAGGAAATGGGCAGATTTCTAGAAACATACGAATTACCAAAGCTGAATCAAGAAGAAATAACACTTTTGAATAACCCAGTATCAGTTATTGAAATTGAAAATGTGATTAAAAACTTACGGACAAAGAAAAGCCCAGGTCCTAATGGATTCAGAATTAATTCTACAAGAAATTTAGAGAAGATTTAATGACAATTGTCCTCAAATACGTCAATGAAATTGAAAGGGAAGCAGTCCTCTCTAACTCATTCCTGGTGGCAAGAATTACTATGATACCAAAACCAGAAAAAGACCCAAGTTTAGGCCAATTTCCCTAATGAACATTGATGCAAAGAATCTCAGTAAAATACTGGCAAATAGAATGCAGCAAATCATCAAGAAGATTATACATCATGAGCAAGTGTGATTTGTCTTAGAAATGCAGGGATGGTTTAACATGCATAAATCAATAAATATAGTACACCACATCAACAGAGACAAAGACATAACTCACTTGATCATCACAATAGATGCAGAAAAAGCTTTTGATAAAGTCCAACAGTTGTTCATGATAAAAAAAAATCTTACAGAAACTTGGAACAGATGGTATCTACCTCAATCTGATAGAAGATATCTATGACAAAACAACAGCCAACATTATACTAAATGGAAAAAAAACTGAAAGCTTTCACTTTAAAATCATGAGCAAGACAAGGATGTCCACTATCACCGCTCCTATTCAATATAGTTTTGGAATCATTAGCCAGATAAATTAGATGATCTAGAAATAAAAGGAATAAAGATAGGAAAGGAAGAAGTTAAATTATCCTTATTAACAGATGATTTCATACTCTATATAGAATACCTCAAAAACTCCAACAACAGATTTCTAGACTTAAAAAGCAAATTCAGCAGTATAACTGGGTGCGAAGTCAATACTCACAAGTCAGTTGCATTCCTGTATTCAAAGAACAAACTCACTAAGAGAGAAATTAAGGAAACCACACCCCTCATAATAACATAAAAAGAAATGAAATAGGAAGCAATCTAACAAAGGAAGTAAAAGATTTATACACTGAAAATTACCATACTCTGAAAAAAGCAATCAAAGAGGATTTCAGAAAATGGAAAGATATCCCTTGCTCATAGATAGGAAGAACCAACATTGTGAAAATGGTCATATGACTAAATCTGTTATACAGATTTAATGCAAGCCTAATGAAAATACCATTAGCGTACCTCACAGAATGAGAGAAAAGATTCATAAAATTCGTATAGAACCATAAGAGATATAGAATAGCAAAGGCAATCCTGGGTAATAAAGGCAAGGCAGGAGGCATCACAATCCCTGACTTGAAATTATACTACAAAGCAGCTATACTAAAACCAGCATGGTACTCGCAAAAAACAAAATAAAACAAAACAAACAAAACAAAACCCCACACCTGAGGATAAATGGAACAGAATAGAAGATGCAGACACACTTACAAATACACTCAGCCACATGATCTTTGACAAAGGGACAAAACATGTTGACTAGAAGAAAGACAGCCTCTTTAATAAGTGGTGTTGGAAAAACTGGCTTTCTACATGTCAAAGACTTAATGTAGACTCATGCCTATCACTATGTGCTAAACTAAAATCAAAATGAATCAAAGATCTAAATATAAAGACAGAAACACTAAACCTACTGGAAGACAAAGTAGGTAGAAATCTAAAGGACATAGGGATAGTCAAAGAGTTCATAAAGTAAAACCAAACTCCATGGAAAGTAAGAATCAACAACTAGAATCTCACCTTATTAAAATGTTTTTGCACATCAAAACAAATCATCAACAGAGTGAAAAGAAAACCCACAGAATGGGAAAAGATTCTTGCCAACTGTACCTCAGACAAATAACTGTCATCTAGAATGTACAAAGAATTGAAAAAAATCAGGCCCTCCCCCCAAATTTAAAGATCCAATCTAAAAATGGGCAACTGAGATGAATACACACTTCTCAAATGAAGAAATACAAATGGGAAATAAATAATATGAAAAACTGTTCAACATCATTGGTCATTTGAGAAACGTAAATTAAATCAACACTGAGACATCATCTCATTCCAGAAAGAATGGATTCTTCAAGAAATTAACCAGTAACAAAGGCTGCTGCGGCTGTGGGGAGAAAGGAACCCTTCTCTATTGTTGGTGGGAGTATAGACTGGTATAACCACTGTGGAAATGAGTGTGGAATTTCTTCAAAAAACTGGGATTAGATGTTTCATTTGACTCAGCTATTCCTCTTTTGGATATTTTACCAGAAAATTTGAAAACATCATACCACAGTGATATATGTACAACCATGTATATAGCCACACAATTTGTAATAGTTAAATCTTAGAAACAATCCAAATGCTCATCAAATGAGGAATGGACAAAAAAAGGTGTGGTATTTTTATGTAATGGAATACTACTCAACCATAAACAATGAGAGACTCGAGGGTTTTATAAGTCAATGGATGCAACTAGAAACCATATTCGTAAGTGAAATAAATCAGATTTGTATGTGTAAGCACCATATTGTCTCACTGGTGTAAGAAACTGAAAGAATAAATAAGATCCAAAAGTTACAATAGATATACTAAAAGGAAAAGAAAGTGCTCAACAGGAAATTATACTGGTTGACCAATTATGTATGCCTGAACAATTACTTTGAGGATAACAACATGCAATATAACAACCATTGTTAAATTTCTGGCATCTTGTTTTGAAATCCTTTATCGTCCTTGTTTATTTGCTGTTTCTATTGTTTTGTATTGTTGCTTTTTGATTGTTTGGTTCTTGATTTTTCTGTTTTTTTCTCTTTAAAACAAAAAATACAATTGAACCATATAAATAATCTAATAGAAATAAACCTTAATAGTGAATAATATTGAGCAAAGAATGCAAAAGATTAAAGAAAGAGTAAAAGTTAAGAATAAATAGGACAAAATACAACAAAATGTAAGTACATAGTAATACACTACATGCAAATATGTAACTCCTAGTTAAAGGTCAAATATTGTCAGATTAAAGAAAACAAGGAGAAGAGCCCTATGTTGCTTCCACGAAATTCTCCTTAAATATAAAGATACACATAGGTTAAAGTGCAAAGAAGGTATGTACTATTCAAACAGTGATAAAAATGACTGTAGTAGCCGTATTTAAAAGAGCAAACTCAACTTAAAAATAAAGAGTATTTCCAGAGTGAAAAGAGAGATTCATAGTGATAATCAAGGAATATATCATTAAGATGAACTAACAATTCTAAATTGTTAGAATTTTAAGTTGCTAGAATTTGAGCTGGAGAAAGAAAGCAAATAATTTTGTACTACATAAGATTCTCTATTTTTGTAATGTGAAGTATGCATTACATGAAGTATCTTCTGCATATTACCTAGGTCTTGTAATGAAATATTGGTGTTTCTCATACGTGTTCATGCTCATGTTATTTGAGAGAAAACAGAGGAATTTAAAATCATTTCAGTAGTAGAATGCTGTCAAAATTTGTAGATTGATTATTGGACTATGCGTTTTGCTGACAAAGTGAGTAGTAAGAGGGAGCCTCCAATCATGTATTTTTTTTCCTCTGCTTTTTGTCAAAATTGCAGAGCAAGGACCAGTCAATAGTCCTAAAAATATGCCCTGCATAAAATGACTATGGGGTGAATGCTTTTGTAGCTCCATCTGGCATCTCTCTTGATGACTGATAATACAACCTTTGTTTAAATGCAAAATACCTCAAATACAGGGTACTGCAGATGCAGAGACAGCCATGTTAAAGATGTTTACTGTAAATTGTTTTATAAGGCTTTTTCTCCACTCATACAATTGCGAAGTCAGTATCCTCCTTTAACCATATTTCATGTTACCATGGTCAACCATGCTCTGAAAATACTGAATTGGAAATCCCAGAAATAAATCAATTTGTAAGTTTAAGTTGCATGCCAGTTTGAACAATGAAATGGCATCTTGCTCATCCTAGCTAGGATGTGGATTATCCTTTTGTTCAGATATCCACAGCTGGTAAACTACTGACCAATTAGTCACTCTGTTAATATCTTGGATATCAGATGGTTATGATTTTGGTAATAGTTTCCCCAGAGTCTATGTACTAAAGGCTTGATTCCCATCCTGTAGCAATATTGGAACTGGTGGTAGTAACTTGAAAAGGTGGACCTAGCTAGAATTTGAATTACTGATATAACTCAAAGATGATGTGAAATTCTCAGATTCCTCCTATTCCCTTTCTTTTTCTTTGGCTTACCAGCCTTCAGTGAGCAATTTACTCTGCCACGTGCTCTATGTTCCTACCATGATCTTCCAACACGAACTCAAAGCAACAAAGCTAACACGTCATAGGCCAAAACTTCTGTAATCTCTATAACTCTAAGCTGAAATAAAGCTTTACTTTTTCTAAATTGATTATCTCAGGTATTTGTTATAGTGATGGAAATCTGACTAACACAGGGATCAACTGTCGTGGTACCAGGGTGCATGTGTTTAAGTGCCCTTTATTTCATTTAATATTGGCCTTGAAGTGCAAGAATAATAAAACTAGAAATTTGGATGTGCTAAAGAGAAGCCATATGGTGTTTCCTTTAAGTGAAGATGAAATGCAATATTTTGAGAGAGGAAGCTATTTTCACACAATTTTATTACAGATTTTAGAGTCATTATTGTCTGTAGGTTTAGGCATTCCTTGGGGTCCTGAAACCTGTCCTCATTCATAAGGAAGACTGTGATATTTATTATTCCTTCCCATAAAGGCTAGAGAAACTAGGGGCTGGTGCCAAGATCTCAGAGCTTTATCATAGAGTTAGGATTCTGCCTAACTCTATGATGCTTCTGGCTCTTAAATGATGCTTTTCTTTCCACTACATCATACTATCTCCTACCATGAGTGATACAATAATTGCTTTATAATAGTTCAAAATCTTTAGTAGAATGCCAATGCAATACAAAAATACATGGGGAAAGTGATCAACTTTGATTATTCTCCCAATTATAGTATTAGCAGTAATTCTAGGAACAATAGGTGAATGCTCATTGTCTATGTCAACATTTTTATTTATCTATTTATCAAGTTATCCATGTAAGACATTTACAGTATCTGTCTTCTTGAACTTAACTATATTGCCTAAATATCCTATCAAATGCAACTTGACAAGATCCATATCTAAAGACAAAACTAAGTATAAGTCTCAAAAATGATGTGATTTACTACCCATTCCATAGTCAAGCATCCATATATTTTTCCTCTGTATAACATAGGTCCCATGTAAAGTTCCATTTCTCTTCACTCATATAATCCATTGGTTATCATGGACAATAATTTTGTTCAGGACTTTCATTTGCTCTTGAAGCAGAGCTCCATTTTGCTTGGGACATCATTTATCTTCTGTGACATGAGAGTGCAGAGGTAGAAACTCTGTTCTCAGGTCCCAGGGTGGGCATGTGATCGGTCTTAAGCTTGTTAGGTTACTCTTTCCTCTGGTCTCAGTCTTTGATGGAAAGGAAAACGTATCGAAGAAGCAATGCATGCAAAGGGTACTATGGCAATTTTTCTGTCATCATTAAAAAGTGTTTTCCCCCTTTCAGCGTTGTTGGAGAACTAAGATCTAGGAAAAAAGGCCAAATGACAGAAAATTAATGATCATTGGTGATAATGTTTAAGCAAATAACCTTAGCGATGTCAGAAACCGGAACCAATTTTTGTACTTGGATTTGTAACCTATGTGAACTACTGCATCTGAAAAAGTTTTTGAGTTATCAAAATTACTTTTTTGAGCCTTTCTCTACTTGCAACATAGAAATAGCTTCTTCCCTGGGATTCACTCAGAAAAATGCGTATGATAAAAGCACTGATTTTCAAAATGAAAATAGACTCAGTGTTGGATTTATTTTCCCTCGACTGTAAGTAGGGTCTCTACTTAGATACATAAAGGGTTAAATGATGAGTAGGGATGGGAAAGAATGGTAATTTTTTCATTATAAGCTAGACTGATAGGATATAATGTTAAATATCTATGAGCATAGAGTCCTATTGTAAAGGTCATCATTATCTGTTTTGTATTATTTACATTTTTCCACGGAATTACCTCACTGGTAAGATAACTGTCAAGTGTCCTCAGTAAGTTTTACTTCTTAATGCTATTTTTGTTATTCAATGTAACTTATTTTTTTCCTGCTAACTACAGGATATTTTCTTTAATCTATTTAATTAAGCAAATCAGCAATTGGAAAGATAATGTTTTCTAACTTCCTTTCTGATGAATAATAAATGTCACCAAGGAATTAGATAGCAGGAGGGAGTTGCCTGGGCCATCTGCTACATATGGAAACAAAAGGACAGTATTAAACTTTAAATTAGGTATTGCTTCCCAGAACCTAAAAGATGAAAGGAATACACACTGAAATTGAAGATGATGAGAAACGTGTCAGTCAACTTATTTCTTTAAAAGGGTAAAAAAAAAGCCCAAATCTTTCACACCCTGAACAACTTGAATATACTAATCATTAATTAGCATGTATCTTTTCTTTAGTTTAATGTATTTTTTAGATTTCCACAAATCAAATGAGTAGAATTTTTTTAAAAAGTACACAACTGAAGAATATCTAAGAAAAAATATAAAGACTATGTTTTCAACATATGTAACATACAAAAGAAAGTGCCTCATCTCCATGACAACTATCACATAGGTCAAAGGAGAAAAAATAAAACACTTATGGTTAAGAACATTTACTTTAGAAATTATCCCCTGAGTTTTGATCATCAACACAAGAAGCCAATTGTCATGAAGAAATGACCTCTCTGTTACTTTACTTCTAATATAATTATTCATAATGAAAATGTCTGTTTCTATGCCTAAATATTTTTACTGTTTTGATTTCTGTTTAAACAAGATTTAGGATTTTTATGACAAAATGCTGAAAATAATTTAGAGTAGTTGTTTCTAAAAAATATAAAGAAAGCATAGCCTCAAAGTCAAGCAAAGAGATTAGATAAAATTTCTGTTTATTATCCTCAGACAAGTGATTTGATTTTATTAAATTTCAATTTATTCTTCTGCAAAATGTGTAATACATAAAGTACAAAAAATACTGGCTAGTGCTGTAGCTCAACAGCATGGTGTGAACAAGATTTTTTTTTTTTTTTAGAAAGTAAAATCCAACAAAACAAAACAGAACAAAGTAAGACAGCACATCTAGGTAATTCCAACACTCTGGGAAGCAAAGCAAGAGAATCTAGAGATGAAGCCCAGCCCAGGCAACCTAACAACTTAATCAGACCTTGTCTCAGAAGATAAAATGCAATGTGATACAATGTGATGCGATGTGAAAAAATAAAATAAAATAAGGTCTTGGGACGAAACTCCAGCCAAAACCTTGGACCTGATCCCCATTGTGGAAAAGAACAAAGAAAATTCAGTGTACACTGATTTTATGCAATGTATCAAGATAGTTACACTTAAACTCACATCTACTGTACTTTAAACATCAAATAATAAGAACATATATAAATATGTAATTATTGAATGAAGTCTTTCTAAAATCAAAAAAAGTCAATCAAAACAAAGCAATAGAATTGGTACACAAACTCAAAGCAGGATACTAGGAAAACAATAGCTACTACAGTATATCTTGTTATCTCCACAATAGTTGTCCATTCCATCAGATACAGGTTTTATTCTGAGCAATGTTAAAGCGAATGATAGAGTACAGAAAATGTCAAATAAGACACATCAATAAAAATGGGTAAAGGAATTAAAGATAAATTCAAAGAGAAATTAATGTAGATAAACATTATAACACTTAATTTTACCAGTGATTAAATAAAAATTACATCTGCATTTTTCAGAAGCTAAACCAAAAAATTAGGGAAAAAAGATAACAATATCCAGCATTAGCAGAGTGGAAGAGAGCAATAATTCTCATGCAAGATTGCTGAATATGATCATTCTGGGGCAATATTATGCAAGTATTTGAAAATCATATGAGCATTTATTCTTTTATCTGTTTATTTCATGGTTGGAAATCAATCCTACAGAGATAATAACAGAAATCTATAGTCATAGCCATATAGTCATGTCTGGAAAATGGTATCTACTGTTGTAACAGTAAAATTTTGGACCAATTTAAACACCCATAACCAGATAAAGTGGTAACCGTGTTGTGAAATACTACATAGTCTTAAGACAATGAAGTCAGTGTGTGTGCAATGAGAATAAAAGGTGCCCATAATACACTGTTTTAGAGAAAAAATACACAAAAATATGCAAAAGGATCTCTTTTTAATCACACATACAATCTTGAAGAAATGCATTAGGTTTAATACAAAGTATACAAGCCACATTACTTAGAATAATACTATGTAAACTCTTCAGCAATGTATCTGACACAAAACAGCCTTAAATAACTGTTATTATTTCTGTAACTAATATTTATACTTATTATGCCTAAATAATAATAAAACTATAATTGTCTAACCTAGAAATGAAAACTTAGAATGGAAACAATTGCATGGAGATAAGGTTGCCATGGGAATCTCTTCAGAGTGTAAATTGCGTTATTTTACAAAACAGTGTACAGTATGAAGACATGGATTTCTATTTCTCCTTTGTGCTGCTGTAGATTAAACAGCAAAAGTATTAAAATATCTGTCTCACCCTTTTAGAGAATTGGAGAGTTGCCAGGCTTTCTTATTTTCCCATATTAGGAATTCTTTTGGGATGGGGACATCTTCAATGCATGTCTCAGGAAACTTAGGTTGTAGAGGGTGGGATTCCCAGATGCATTACGACAGATGTGTTGAGGACAGATGAAGCTGAAGGCTGAAAGGGCCAGGGGAGAAGAGATATCTTAATCCCAATGGGAAAGACTCACACCCTTGGGAGCAGGGAGACTGGGGAGTCACAGGGCTCCTTCGCAGTGACATACGTCACCAGGGATATTAACACCCCAAAATGGCAGAATCCTATCTGAGGATGACTGCTTGGCTGCTTTGATACTGAGCTCTAGGTCTCATGTGCTGCACACTTGGCTTGGACTACAGCAGGTTGATACAACAAAGTCACCTCCAAGCTGAACAGGCCCTAAGGACTGGAAGAATAAATTGCAGTGAAAAACGGAGATTGTTTCTGAATCTTCTGGGAGTGTGCTAGTGCAGATCAGTTTGTAAGAATCCCCTGGGAATGCGAAGGAAGTTACTCAGACCCCAAATGAAGAAACTGACTGACTTGCATACCAGTGAATAAGTTTAAAATCAACATAGTATGATTTATAAAATGATGAAGTGAGACCTATCTAGCTCTAAGTTACACACACATCCTCTTCTTGTTTCTAACCTGGAATAAGATTATGTAGTTTAACCCTTAATAGAGATAGGTTGACTGTAAATTACAGGTTATTAAAATTTTAGTGTTAGAAGTGATCATTTTGACATATCTTCCCCTTTACTAAAATAAAAGGAACTAAAGTCCAGAAGTTTTATATACATTTCCCAAGCTGTTGTAAGGTTTTCCAGGGCTCTTTTTGAAACATGAAGTGAAAAGTAGAACAAACATATCTAAATGATATTAGTAACTCTGGTCAGATCTGTGTGATCAGATGATTATTTCAATTATTTCACCATGTTTGAGATTCATGTCAACTGTCTGGTAAATGTTGAGCATGAACTATCTATATTGCCAATTCAAAATCCAATTGAGTCAATTTGCATATTTGGTCTGCACATTTTATCAGATGTAAAGTCTACACTTTGAACTTCTAATTAATATATAAAATGACTATTTCCCCAAAATTATTATTATTATTGTTTTTTATTTAAGGGAAAATGACACATAATAGAAAAACAAAAAACAAAAGAGACAAACAAGCAATAACAGCAAATCCAAAGCAGTAACATTATAGATTTACAAAACAACATGATCGGAATTTGATAATGGTTATAATATTGCGTATCGTTATCTTCAACACAGTTGTTTAGATTAACAGATAATAGATATGTAAAATTGATCTAATCATATGAGTATTAACTGTTCATTTTCAATAACTGATACATTCAGTAGTATATTCTTTTTAGCTATCTTACATATACATATACACAGAGTTATGTTTTTCCTTTTCCTTTCTTTATTTTCTTCTTTCCCCTTTCTTAATTACTTTTGCTCTTTGAGCAGTTTCTTACCCTTACACAGTATTTATTGTAGATCTTGGATCATATGTACTGTTTCAGTTTCTTACACTAGGGAGACAATACGGTATTTACACATGTGAGTTTGATTTATTTCACTTATGAGTACGGTCTCATGTCCATTTACTTATAAAAGTCTCAACGCAATCTTTCTTGATAGCTGAGTACTACTCCATTGTATAAAAATACCACACCTGTTTTATCCATTCCTTGATTGATGGACATTTGGACAGTTTCCAAGATTTTGCTATTACGAATTGAGTTGCTGTAAACACGAGTGCACAAATATCACTGTGGTGTGAGATTTTCAATTCTTCTGGGAAAATGCCCAGAAGCGGGATACTTGGGTCAATTTTCCCAAAATTATTAAGAAAATTTTGAGTAGTATCAGTTTATTTTCTATTTATTGTTACTTCCTTGAAAAAGTCATTGCATTTACAGAATATTTATTTAAGTCCAATTTAAAAGCTTAGCAATAATTTATCAATGTGTATAGATATGGGATGAACAAATTTGTGAGTAATGCAGCAAAGATGGAAAGCTCGTGTAGAGGCACAAAAAGATACAGAAGTATCTTACCAAACTGAAGCAATAGGTAATTGCTAATGAGATGTGGTCATTAACTGATAAAAATATGTAACATTTAAATAAATTCATTCTTCAAATACAGGACATGGGAAAATTAGCTCAGTGGAAATTCAAGTAAAAATAACCTAGGTTGTATTTGATTGAAAATCAACATGTACCAGACATAATAGTACATGCTTCCACAGCTATTACTTTAATTTTTACTACTGACATGATATTATAACTTTTACATTGGCTATCTGTTTTAAAATGAGACTCACAAAGAAGAAAGAAAAGATCCAGCCTTTGCTATATTTTAATAACTTTATTTCCAAAAAATGTAAGTCTATAGGACAGATTAATTGTTCCTTCTTAAATAACAGATAACATTTTATATTTTAAACCAGCAGCAATTCAAATAGGAAAACAGAGAAAATGAAAGTGCTTTCAACTCAATGGAAAATCAGGAAATGCTACCCAAAGTATGGCCCCTAGTGACTGACTTTGAGATTCTGAGTCAAGGTAAAGTTCAAGTCAAAATAAAATCAAACCAATGAATTAAAGTACCTTTTCCTGACCACATTCTGTGTGTCTAAAAAATTTCAGCACAAGACTGGTATGTCCATAGAGGTAATCAGAAAAAAAGAAATATATTTTTTGATACACTGTGACTACATGGTAAGTGCATATCCTGAAGTACAGCCACACATCTAAAGAAAATGTACTTTATTTTATTTTGCCTATTAAGAGGAGCCTCCATAACTGAGGGAAATAAATTTTGTATTTCTCAAAGAATGCTGAGTAGTCATTTTTGCAGAGTGTAGATTTTACAAATATGCCTCAAAGAAATATGAGATTTTACTGTATAGTTGGTAGAGTGTTATTTTCATTAGATAACTATGAAACAAAAAGATGGTCTTCAGAGATATTACCAACAGCATTTAAAAAAAATACTAAACTCAAAGTTCAGAATTGCAAGTCACTTTGTAGAAATCTGAAGTATTAATATGAATCTGAGGCAAGATTCAATGTCTTCAGACTCTAGGTAACTAACTTGTCTTCTACACTTTCTTAGGAATGTCTATGAGACTTTAAAAAAAGGACAAAAACAAAATCATGGTGGTCAATTCAGTCAGGTAGTGTTAATTTATATTGAATATTTTTTACTCTGGCTCAGAAAAATTGACTGCCCTGCCAGCAAGTTGGGCCACAGGTACGAAACAACAGAAATGGCACAAAGTAGGTAAAAAGAGTATGGGGGTAAGTTTGAGTCAGGTTCACTTTTTGACTTGTCCATCTACAGTGTTGGGCAAATTGTTAATGTCTACAAACCTCATTTTCTTATGTCTAGAATGAAGACAACAATACTAAGCTTTAAAATATCCAATTACAGTGCCGAGTTCATAGTAGTTTCATATTTTCCTGGCTGTGAATTCTGTTTCTGTAACTAATTTAGATAAGGATTGAATACTGAAATTTGTTCGACTTGGTTAAAAGCATGGAACTAGCAAAGTACCTGTACTTGTAAATAGGTCTGCTGCATCTAAAGTGCAGCCCAAATTGCTGTATCTGCAATTACAGACCTGCGGCTGTTCTTTGTAATCATACATTTTGGAATCCACCATAAATTGCATTTATTTGATGTCCAAAATACCTTGAGAAGAATATCAGAACTTTTGTTTACTGGATTTCTGATTAGCTTACAAACACAGCAAAGTAACTGGACAGGAATATAAGAAATATAAAAGCATCAGTGTAGTGGCAAAAGAAAAAAATGGGAAGATGTAAAGTCGATATTATTAGGGAAAAGGAAATTAATGAGGTGGCTATTTTAACTCAAGTTACAGAATTCTTAAAAAATTCTTTTCTGAACATTGTAGTTCTCTTATAGTTAGGTGGCTTATTAGAGGAAAAAAATCATTCTCTCATAAAATAATTTGAAAAATAAGACATTTGGTTTACTGAATCGGTGTTCCTTAAGGAAGAATTCATTGTACATAGCTTTGCTGTTCGAGGAAGAAGGTCCATAAATGGGCATTATTGATAATTGAGTCTTAGAGTAAAATATGGCCTATGGCTTATGTTTCATCAAAGGATTAATGTAAAACCAGACATGAAAAACACACTGAAACAGGTTTTTTTTTTTTTTTTTTTTTGGCATTTCTTGTAACATTTCAGTATTTTTTCATTGATTTATTCTAACTATTCTGAGGTATGATATGATAAAGCAGGGACCCAGATTTAAACCAGATGGCCTTGAATTTCAAGTTGTCAAAAGATTAAGGTGGACAGAGTCAGCTATAGACATGACAGAGTAAGCATGTGACAGAGGCTTTGAGGTTAAGGGATGCCCAGGGAAGAACACTGGCTCAGGAAGGAAGAACAATTAATTCTTCTGAGCTAGGTTTAAAGGAGAGAGGATAATTGAATGAGGTACTGAAGGAGAAGTATGGGTTTATCAGATTTGATCTGAAAGTGGAATGTCATTACTTCAGGCAGGAAAAAAAGATTACTTAAATATTTCAGGGTCATCAGTACTAGCATTGAGAATCGAAGATATTGTAGAATAAAATTCCATCAACCCTGTATCATATGCCTAAGGCATGGGTGGGTGGAGGATGAATGTGTAATACTGCGGCAGGAGACTAGGGTGCAGCAAACCAGTGGAGGGAGTGGCCATGACCTGTCAATCACAGAGGCCCTGGGCACACACACATAACGCAGTTTCTAATCCCTGCACCTGGGACCAGTCAAAAAATGCCATCTTCAGATCTTCTGACAGAAAGCAAGCAGGTTTTGTTAAAACAGCCCAGACCTGAGGTCAGGCTAAAGAACGAAAGATCCAGAAGATCCCAGTCATTAAAACTGCAAGCTTCTCTCAGTGGCCCACTCTTAACTCTGCAGAAAGTATTTATTTGCCTTAGTTTAAGAAATGTAAAACCTTGTTACCTTTTTTCTATATCTAGTTCAATTCTTTGTTCAGGACACCAGAAGTTTAGGATCTGGTACAAATACCAACTTGCTTTCTACTTGCCACCATTTTGCTTTCTTAGAAAATTGCTCCTCACTGTTAAAGGTTTTCCTTGCAGTAATTTAAGTTGGGTAAGTTCCACCATCGGACTGAGTTTGCTGCTCCTCCTCCACGTTCTGATCAGCATTGTGCCTGTGCTTCCATCAGACAGGGAGAAGGCAGAAGGGGGACTGAGATCACAGCACTTGTCACGTTCAATAGGCGCAGTAACTATTCAGATGTCTTGTCCCCTCGGCCGTGTGTTTCTTGTGAACTGCTCTTATCTAAGTGCCTGTCACTTAGCAGGTGTTCCATAAAGATTGAATGAATTAAATAATAAATGAGAAGAATATGTAGATCTTCAGTTGTTTTCATTTTGCAAGAGAGGTGAATACATATTCAAGCCACGGTTCCGTTACCAAGGAAATCGAAGACAAACTGCTTAGCCCAGCGTTCTCTCGTTCCACGGTCTCTTCTCAACCCACATTTCTATCCTTTCTCCACTGAACTCCCTCATCCAGACTACAGTCTTCTCATACATGCCTTGAACTTGCTGTGCCTGCTGGTTTCTCTCCATTACACTTTTAGTATTTATTTAATAAGCATGGACTAAACTGGAAACACAGATATGGATACTACTTGGATCAGTCATTACTTGGAGATCAAGAATAGAAACTTTGATAACTTTAGTCATCTGTTCTTAAATTATTAAATAGCTATTCATCACTTTAAGCTCTGTAATATGTTCTGGCTTTCAGTTAACTACCATAATTGTAGTTAAATAGTTACTGAAAACCTATTCTTTTGCTTTAATTTTGTTTGTACCTTAGAGTACCACTTTGCAGCCCAGTGTGGTGGACTGGTGACCGGTGGTCAATTTATAATACCAGCTGAACTGAATCAGTGTGGTGCTAAGCGTGGATGGCCCACCTGAGGATTGTTGCCAAGATAAAAAGGAGAACTAGAAAGGAAGAGCGTTGTTGTCTGGTGCTGTTGGTTCTCATGTTGCCATGGGTTCTCCTAGAGGAGCTTGTTACACTGGCTCACTGATATGAACTTGGCTGTTTTCATCATCAGAGGAGCTATTGGCCTCATTGTCACTGAGGATGGTGGTGGTACTTTTTGGGGAGCTCAGTTCTTACTTTGAGCCTTGCTTCCTGGCTCCAGTGCAGAACTCTCAGCCTGCTGGCATAGATCCCTCATCCCCCTGGCACAGACTTTCTAGCTTCCACTGCTGACCTTGGGGCCTTCCCAGTGCAGATCTGTGAAATAGACTTGCATTAGTCATTGTCATGGGCTCTAGGCCTCCAGTTGGACTTGCAGGGGTCATTGTTATGGGCTCTAGGTCTTCAGATGGACTCATATGGGACGTTGTCATGGGATCAAGGCCCTCAGCTTGATTCCTTGAATCTTAATGTGTGGACAGATTTCCTCCCCTCTTTCTTGTGTTTAACACTTTGGGTGACTATTATAAAATAATACTATAAATTATGTGTCCTGTGATACAGTTGTTTTCCTTGTAATCCCTGACTACAACACCCAGTAACTAGAATAGTACCTTAAACAGAATATGTTTATACTCAGAACATGTTCGCTCAATGAATAATTAGGTGATGTCATGTTTATGTCATATCATAATGTGAAGTCCTGGAGACTGGGCTTGGTCTAACACAGCTTTGTGTCTCCATCTTGCTTATCTCCGAAGCAAGCATAGTATAGATCCTCCAGGAATATCTGCTCTGTGGAAAATTCATAGATAGTGCTGAGATAAATATTTCTCTTCTAAATGTACAGTGACAGTAGCACAAAGGGAAGTCAAGATTTATTCAGTACTCTCTTACAACTATGCAATAAATAAAATTCTAAAAACATTATTCAGCATATTCTTGAATAATTTTATGTAATTATACAAAACATACAATTAAGACTATGGCACTGGGAAAAGAGTAGCAAATATTACCTACAGAGACATAAGCATGCCGTGGGAAGGTCTACGCACCTAGGAACATGTATAATAATAAAATTGATGACTCAAGTGTGTTGAATTGGAGCGAAATTAAACTGTAATCTTAAGAAGCAATTCTTAGTAGTTCCCCCACCATGGTAGAAAAATGAAAACACTACTCACAACTAGCCTAATCCACTTTTCTGGAACTATTACACTTCACTGTCCTAAAAATGCACAAAATTCAAACAGATTATATCATGTTTTCTTCTGCTCAACTCATATTTGAAGGCAAGTGACATATAGTCTCATAAGACTCCCAAGCTGCTCTTTGGAGCTCTCTGACATGAAGGCCTGCTGAAGTAATAGGACATGGCACCTAGGTATCCAAGCACTTTAGAAATTCCCATCACTCTGCATTCCCCTTCCTTTCTCCCCCTTCTGGATGGAGCCCTCCCCCCACGCCCCTGAATGATACAAGGCTATGAGGGATCTCTCCTCTCTTGCAGCCCTGTTTAAAAGCCTACCAATAAAGCTTGTCAAATTTAACTTTTTCGCTTAGATCTACTCCTAAACCATCCCCCAAGGGTAGCATCGAAGTTTATTCTCGGGCGAAAAAAAGGCAAAGTAAGACAAATATATTTATTCATGGGAAGAAAAGAGTTATAAAAATGGTACTGACATTTTAATCTTAGGAAGAAATGCATCCATGCTATCATTAAGTAAAAGAAGGAAAACTCTGCCATTTCTCTTTTGTTCAGGATACACACACATTTATGTTTTCTTTTTATGTTGCTTTGTTATATCTTTCATTTTAACTCATTCTTTTGATCTCTTACTCTTCTTTCTATTAAACGATCTTATGGGTTTTACCTTTGTGTGTTCTCTTGAAAAAATAGAACAATTTTAAAGGCAACATCTGTGTGACACAGATTACTAGACAAGCACAGAGAAATCAGGCTGCCCTGGAGCTTGGTCTGCAGCACACATACTGGTCCACAAGTTACCCAGCAAGAAAATCTGCTGAGTAAACTCTCTGGGATCTACTTACTTGCTCAAAAAACTTTGTTTAGCATAGTGAGATGACAAGCTATGATTACTGGCCTCATTATTACCCGTTTTTTCCTCCTCTTCCCCCTTCTCCCAAATTTAAACTATATCCTTTTAGAGAAAGATGAGCTCACATAGACTTTCTCGCAGCCATCCTTTGCAGACTACACGTCTGGTCATTTCATGTGCCCCTCGGACACCACTGAATGCTTCATGGCTCTCAATCACAATTAGGGTTAATAACGCCTTAGCCTCCCCCTGAGCGCCTGTTTTCCAGCTGCGACTGAATGCGGGCTTCCCCACAGCCCCAGCCCCCATTGCATCACGGAAGGAAGGAAGCGCCTGACTTTCATCTAGCTGATTATGCAGGTATGTGTTTCCCATGGCAGCTGGCTGAGATCTCTGTGGCAGCTTGTCTCCCCGTGGCATGTATGCTCTGTCACCAAAAGGCACTTTTAAGTCTTCCTTTGCTACATATCCTTTATGGCTCCATGCTAGACAAAACAAACCCCTGAGAGAAAAGGGGACAGTGGGGGCGGGGGCTGGTATGGAGGACCACAAAGGAATAAGAGGGGAGGGACAGGAAGGAGAGCAATCAACAACTTCCCTTCTCTTTGCGTGCCAGGATTTAGCATAGTTCTATAAATCCAAGAAAGGATGTACACACACCAGAGTTAGCAGAAGAAGGAAACCAGTATTTATCAAGACTTTTGTGTAAAAATGTGACTACGTTGAATGCTTACTATTACCCTAGCTCTGTGTCAGCTCTTTAAACTACATCAACTCATGAAAAGTTAAAACCAAATGAGTTCACTAGTTTCTATTATTGCCCTTACTTCACCAAGGAGTAAACTGTACAAAGTTAACACCACCAAATTAGTGGTAATGAGAGCTTAGATTGTACTGTGAACACCTGAAGCTATCTCCCAGCAATATCCAGAGAAACCTAAAATAAGTATTGCACTCTTATTTTAGAGGATGACTATGAAATTGGCTATGTCTTCTCATTACATGTATAATGTTTAATATAAATATATACATGTCATACTATATAATTGTAGAATTATAATTATTATAGAACAATATATAATTATTATAGAATAATTATATGTAATATATATTATATATACTATATATAAATGTGCTCTTGCTCTAAATGAACTGTGGCATCGTATAGCAAAAGTACAGAGGAAAATTAAATCTTCAAAATTTATTTATTTTATTTATTTATTTTTTGGTACCAGGGATTGAACTCAGGACCTTGTGCCTACCAGGTAAGCACTTGAGCCACTGAACTAAATCCTCAGCTCCCCCCCCTTTTTTGTAAATCTTCAAAATTTAAAATTATTCCAAATTTAGATAGTCGTTTAGATGATGAGATGTCCAGATCCAAAACACTTGCACCTTCCAGTACAGGTTGAATTGATTCTCAAAAGTAGCCTACAGAAAAGGGAACAAAGCAATCTCGTATAATGATATATGTAGGTAAATATTTTTCCCAAAGTTTACTGATTCCCGATAGTTCTAACCCAAAGTACTCATATTCACTGTAAGACTGATGAATCTAGTTTGACACCTTGAGAAAGAGATAGGAATCATATGTAACAAAAATGAATGGCAAACCTTCAAAATAGCAATCTGTTCCATTAAGAAAATAGAAATAAAAGCATTCTCTATTTTATTTGCCATCAAAATATGGTTGTATTTCAGGGGTCAGGTGAGCAGAGGTACAGAGCAGGACCAAATACCCAAGATTTAAACTGTTACTCTGGCTGCTGGCTTTCTGGTTACCAAGAGGAGAAACAT
>RJWM01025231.1:0-29616 GCA_004363535.1 Dasyprocta punctata | reverse complement strand
TTTTGGTCTTGTTGCATGGAGTATTGTTTGCATCCTTTGAATTTCAGTGTATGAGCCTCCTTTTGGGTTAGATGTGCTTCTTGTATACAGCATGTGGTTGAATGTTGTTTCTTGATCCATTCTGCCAGTCTATTTCTTTTAATTTGAGAATTGAGGCCTTTTACATTAATGGTTACAAGTGATATACATTGGCTTATTTTTGTCATGTTATCTTTCTGCTGTTGGTTCTTTACTTTTCACCTCTATTTACTCCTTGCCTTGCTTGGTGGTTTTTCTCTGCTGCTGTTCTAGGAACCATAGTTATTTTTATGTCTATCCTGAAT
This sequence comes from Dasyprocta punctata, assembly GCA_004363535.1. NCBI lineage: Eukaryota > Metazoa > Chordata > Mammalia > Rodentia > Dasyproctidae > Dasyprocta > Dasyprocta punctata. The sequence continues at coordinate 29,293 of RJWM01025231.1, read as the reverse complement.
ATCTTTCATTATTCTTTGCATGGTTGGTTTGGTGGTCATGTAGTTCTTTAGTTGTTCTTTATCTTGGGAGTATCTTACTTCTCCATCAATTTTGAAGGATAGTTTTTGAGGGTACATCAACATGGAGTGGAAGTCATTTTCCTTTAGGATTTGAAATACTTCACTCCGTGCTCTTCTTGAATTCATTGTGTTGAGAACTCTGCTGTGCGTCTGATTGGCTTTCCTTTATAGGTGATTTGTTTTTTTCTCTAACAGCTTTTAATATTCTGTTCTTATGTTGAACTGCTGGGATGTTTACTATATGTCTGGGTGTAGTTTTATTTTGGTTATAGTTAAATGGACTTATATACACTTTATTTATCTGTATGTCAGTTTCCTTTCCCACGCTTCAGAAATTTTCTGCTATTGCCTCTCTACTTAGTCTTCTTAACTTTAGTGTTGTTACCTTTTTCATTTAACCCTATCAATCTTATATTGTTTTGCTTTACATCATCTTGCAACTGATACTTGCTTATTTGCTGATTGTTATTATATTTTTAAGAGAAAAAAGAAACATATAAGACAAAAGCAAATGAAACAAACAAATTACAACAGCAAATCCTCAACAGTAACATAGGTTTACAAAACAAGATAATAGGACCTTGACAACGGTTGCAATATTGCGTATCATTACCTTCAACATGGTTCTTTACACTAACATATGAACATGTAAAATTGATCTAATCATTTGAGTATTAACTGATCTTTCTCAATAACTAATACATTCAGCAATATAAATATTTTAGTTATCTTACATATTTGTATATACAGATTTATGTCTTTTCCCTTTTCCCTTCCTTCTTTCCTACTTTTCCCTTTCCCAAATACTTTTGCTCTTTGAGCAGTTTCTTACTTTACACAGTATTTATTGTAGATTTTGGATCATATATACTTTTTCAGTTTCTTACACTAGGGAGACAATACACTACACAGGTGAGTTTGATTTATCTCACTTATGAGTATGGTCTCAAGTCTTGTCCATTTACTTACAAAAGTCTCAATACAATCTTTCTTAATAGCTGAGTAGTACTCCATTGTATAAAAATGCCACATCTTTTCTACATATTTCTTGATTCAGGAGCACTTGGGTTGTTTCCAAGATTTGGCTATCACAAATTGTGTTGCTATAAACATGGGTGCACAAGTATCACTGTGGTAGGATGTTTTCAATTCTTCTGGGAAAATGCCCAGAAGAGGGATAGCTGAGTTGAATGGGATCTCTAATCCTAGCTTCTTGGGAAATATCCACACTGCTTTCCACAGTGGTTGCACCAGTCTACACTCTTGCACCAGTCACCAAAAGTGGAGAAGAGTTCCTTTTTCTCCACAGTCCCTCCAGCATTTCTTATTCATTGATTTTTTAATCTTGGCCATTCTTTCTGGAGTGAGATGAAATCTCAGTGTTGCTTTAATTTGCATTTCGCGAATGGCCATTGATGTTGAACATTTTTTCATATATTTATTTGCCATTTGTATTTCTTTCTCTGAGAAGTGTGTATTCATTTCAGATGAACACTTTTGGATTGGGTCCTTGAATTTCAGGGGCCTGATTTCTTTTAAATCTTTATATGTTTTAGATAGAAGTCCTTTATCTGATGGACAATTGGCTAAGATATTTTCCCAGTTCATGGGTTTTCTTTACACTCTGTTGGAGATTTCCTTTGACATGCAAAAACTTTTTAGTAAGATGAGATCCAAGTTGTTGATTTTGGGAAGTATTTCCCTTGCAGTTTGATTTTTCTTCATGAGCTCTCGGCCTACTCTTATATCATCAAAGGTTTTACCTACTTTGTCTTCCTGCAAGTTTAGTGTCTCCGTTTTAATATTCAGATCTTTGATTCATTTTGACTTTATTTTAGTGCATGGTGTTACACATGGATCTAGTTTTAGTTTACAGCATATGGAAAACTAGTTTTTTCCAGCACAATTTGTTAAAGATGCTATCTTTTTCCAATGTACATGTTTGGCCCCTTTGTCAAAGATGAGGTGGCTAAGGGTGTTTGTAGTTGTGTCTGTACCTTCTAATCTATTCCATTTATCTTCAGGTCTGTTTTGATTCCAGTACCATGCTGATTTTAGCACAGTAGCTTTGTAGTATAGTTTCAAGTCGGGGATTGTGATGCCTCCTGCCTTCCCTTTGTTGCCCAGAGTTGCCTTTGCTATTCTAGGTCTTTTCTGGTTCCAGATGAATTTCAGGAATGCTTTCTCTAGCTCTGTGTGGTAGGCAAGTGGTATTTTGATTGGGGTTGCATTAAATCTGTATAAGAATATTGGGAGAATGGCCATTTTCAACATGTTTGTTCTTCTTATCCATGAACAGGGAATATCTTTCCAATATCTGAAATCCTCTTCAATTTCCTTTTTCAGAGTAATGTAATTTTCACTGTGTAGATCTTTTACTTCCTTTGTTAGATTGATTCCTAAGTATTTCATTTTTTGGATGTTATATTGAAGGGTGTGGTTTCCCTTATTTCTCTCTCAGTGACTTTGTTTTTTGTGTACAAGAATGCTATTGATTTTTGAGTGTTCACCTTGTATCCAGCAACATTACTGAATTTGATATTACATCTAGAAGTCTTTCAATGGATTTTTGGGGGTCTTCTGTGCAGAGTATCATATCATCTGCAAAGAGTGATAATTTCACTTCTTCCTTTCCTATCCTTAATTCATATATTTCTTTACTTTGCTAATTGATCAGGCTAATATTTCTAGAACTATATTGAATAGGAGTGGTTATAATGGACATCCTTGTCTTGTTCCTGATTTTAGGTTGAAAGTTTTCAGTTTTTGTCCATTTAGTAAGATATTGGCTGTTTGTTTATGATACACGGCTTTCATCAGGTTGAGGCAGAGACCATGTACTCTGATTTTCTGTAGGATATTTCATTAATGAGTCTTGGAATTTGTCGAAAGTTTTTTCTGCATCTATTGAGATGATCATGTGATTCTTCTCCTTGCCCCTATTTATATGGTGTCTTACATTTATTGATTTGCATATGCTGAACCATCCCTGCATTCCTGGGATGAATCCCACTTGATCATGGTGTATAATCTTTCTGCTACCATGCTATATTCTATTTGCCAGTATTTTTTTGAGGATTTTTTCATCTATGTTCATTAGGGAGATTGCCCTGTAATTTTCTTTTTTGGTTGGTTCTTTCTCTGATTTTGGTATTAAGGTAATACTTGTTTCGAGGAATGAGTTAGGGAGACTTGCTTCCCTTTCAATTTCATGGAAGAGTTTGAGAAGTGTAGTCATTAAATCTTCCCTAAATTTCTTGTAGAATTCAGCAGTGAATCTATCAGGACCTGGGCTTTTCTTTGTTGGTAAAGTTCTAATTACAGTTTCAATTTCTTTAGCTGAATTTGGGTTATTCAGCAGATTTACATCTTCTTGACTCAGCTTTGGTAATTCATACAGTTATAGAAATCTGTCCATTTCTTCTGTGTTATCGAATCTATGTAAGTAAAGGTTTTCAAAGTAGGTGTTGATGATCTTCTGTATTTCCACCGGGTCTGTAGTGATTTCAGCGTTTTCATTTCTTACTGCATAAATCTGAGTTTTTTCTTTCCTCTTTGTGATAAGGTTGGCTAGGCGTTTATCAATTTTATTTACTCTTTCAAAGAAACAACTCTTCAATTCATTAATTCTTTGTATTATTTTCTTAGTTTCAATTGCATTAATTTCTGCTCTGATCTTGATAATTTCCTCCCTTCTTTGGGCTTTGGACTTGACTTGCTCTTCTTTTTCTGGAAGTTTGAGGTGTAGCATTAGGTTATGTGTGTTCTTTCCATTTTTCTGATGTTGGAGTTTAGTGCTATAAATTTACTTCTGAGGACTGCTTTCATTGTGTCCCACATGTTCTGGTAATTTGTATTTGCATTTTCATTTAATTGTAGATGTTATTTAATTCCTTCTTTAAAGTCTTCTGTGACCCATTGATTAGTAAGGAGAGTCTTATTCAATTTCCATGTGTTTGGGGGTGCTTGTGGCTTTATTTGTCATTAATTTCCAATTTTATTTTGCTATGGTCAGATAATATGCATGGAATTATTTGAATTCCTCTGCATTTACTTAAGCATGTTCTGTGGACTAGTATATGACCTATTTAGAGAATGACCCATGTGCTACTGAGAAAAATGTGTATTCGGATGTTGTCAAGTGGAACACTCTGTACATATCTACTAGGTCATTTGTTCACAAGTTTGATTCAGCTCTGTTATTTCCTTGCTGATTTTTTGTTTGGTTGATCTGTCTCTTTGTCACAATGGCATGTTAGAGTTCCCCATTGTAACTGTATTACTGTTTTTTTGGTTTTTCATGTCTATTAAGATTTTTCTTTCATAGTTGGGTGTTCCCATATTTGGTGCATATATATTTATGATCCTAATCTTTTCCTCTTGAAGTTTTCCCCTAACAAGTATGTAGTGACCTTCTTTATCTCTTTTGATCATTCTCATTTGAAGTTCACACTGTCTACAAACATAATAACCACACCTGCTTTTTTCTGGGTTCCTGTTACAAGTAGTACTGTTTTCCATCCTTTGATTTTTAGTCTGTGAGTTTCCTTTTGAGTGAAATGTGTTTCTTGTACACAGCATATTGTTGGATTTTATTTCTTAACCCACTCTGCCAGCCTGTTTCTTTTTATTGGTGAGTTGAGACCATTTACATTGATTGATATTACTGACATGTACTGACTCTTCCCTGTCATGTTATGTTTCTGTTGTTGGTTTTCTACTTTTTTCTGTTCAATCGTTTGCCCTGCTTAGTGGTTTCCTTTTGCTGTTTTTCTTACCTATTTCTAGACTGTCTTTTAGTACTCTTTGTAGTATTGGTTTTGTGACCATGAATTTTTTTCAGTTTTTCTTCTGTTGTTCTTCAGTCATGGAAGTATCTTATTTCTCCTTCAATTTTTAAAGATAGTTTTGCAGGATACATCAATCTGGGTTGAAAGTTGTTTTCTTTCAGGATTTGAAATACTTCACTCCAAGCTCTTCTTAACTTAAATGTTTGTGTTGAGAAGTCTGCCGTGATTCTGATAGGTTTTCCTTCATAGGTGATTTGTTTCTTTTCTCTGACACCTTTTAGTATTCTGTTCTTGTGCTGAATTTCTGATTTCCTAAGTATTATATCTCTGGGTGAAGATTTATTAGTTGTGTATCACAATCTCTTCCCTTCTTTAGAAAATTTTCTGCTATCATTTCTGAAAATAGTCTTTACAGGTCATTCTTATTGACCCCTACTTTTTCATTCACATGCATCAATCTTATATTGTTTCTCTTGACATCATTTTGCAGCTGTTGAATTGTTGTTTCCTGGTTCCTTGTTATTTTTAAGAGATCTTTTCTTTCGTGATCATAAGCTTCCATGCTGTCTTCAAGTCTGAGACTCTATCTTAAGCTTCATTCAAGCAGTTTTGCCAACTTTTCATGGAATTTTTAATTTCCTGAATATCCCTTTCAATCTGTTTCATGCATTCTAATTGTGTTTTATTTTGTTCATTCAAAGTTTCCATCATTTTCTTATGTTCTTATATTTTTTAACTTGATCTTCTTTAGATACACACAGCATTTCTTTCATAATACTGTAATTTCATTTTTTTAGCTGAGAAATTATTTCTGATCTGATTTCCTCTGAAGCTTCATGGAGTTGTTTCTTTATTTCAGTTGCTATCATTTCAGAAATTTCAGTTGTGTGATTCCCAGTTCTCTTCCATTTCAGTGTCTTTTGTGTTTGTTCTCACTGAGCTGGAGAAATGAGACCACATCTTGCTCTTTTGTTTTGTCATTTTCTTATGGGACTGTGTGGCTGGTCAGGCAGCCTTCCAATGGATTTCACTGGAATTTTGTGCTGGGTAGAATTTCAATCCTCCAATATCCAAATGGCTATCTGGGGCACACCCCAATCTATGGCACCAGATCTTTGTGCTCTGTGGCCTGTGAGGCTGGCCATGTGTTCCCCTGATGTACTTTGTTGATTTGCTCTGGGATGCTGGGCTGGGCAAAGCTTGTATCCTCCCTGCAGCTAGCAGGGGCACACCTCTCGAGCTTTTCACTGGGGCCTAGAGCCTGGCTGTGTAGAGTTTAGAACCTCTGCAACGGAGGTGGCTAGTAGAGCCACACCCCCATTTGTGGTGCTGGGGCCTTGTGCCTGGCTGAGTGGAGCTCAGAATATCTGGGACAAAGGCTGCTAGGAGGAGCACACCCCGGAGTGTGGCATCACTTGGACCTTGCATCTGACTGCAAGGAGGTCAGAGTCTCTGGAGCATGTGGCTAGCCAGAGCATACCCCTTGAGTATGGTGCCAGGGCCTTGTTCCTGCCTGGGTGGAGTTCACAACCTCAAGGACTTGCTGTGTGGCCACACCCCTGAACTATGAAGCTGGGGTCTTGTGCTCTGATGGGTGGAGTTGAAATTCTCCAAGACCCTCTAGTTATGCTGGTCACTTGCTGATGAGAAGATCTGGAGCTCTGGGTTGGGCTGGGCTCTGTACTTCTGTGTCCTGTGAAGCTAGCCAGGGATTTCCCTGATCACTTGCTCTGGGACACTAGGCTGGGCAGAGCTCAATCCTCTATGCAGATAGGAAGGACTCACTACTGGAGTGTGGCACTGGTACTTTATCCCTGGCTGGGTAGGGTTCAGAATCTCCAGGACCCAGGCAGCTAGGCAGAGTGTACCCCAGAGTGTGGCACCACCAGGACCTTGCATTTGGCTGTGAGTAGTTCAGAGACTCTGAACCATGGGGAAATGTGTATTTTAAAATAAAATAATTTATTTATATTTTTATCTTGGTTTGTTTGAGTTCTTTATATATTATAAACATTAGCCTCTCATCAGACACATAGTTTCCAGATTTTAAAAAATATTCTTTAGGTTGTTTCTTTACCCTGTTGTTTCCTTTGCTATGCATATTTTTAGTTTGATATATTTCCCACTTAACTACTTTTGCTTTTGTTGCCTGTGCCCTCCAAGTCTCACACAAAAGATATTTGCCTGAACCCAAAGATATTTGCCAGTTCCAATATCCTCACATATGTTTTTCACATTTCATGCAGTAGTTTAATATTTTCAGGTCTTAGATATCAATATTTAATCCTCTTTGAGTTTTTTTTTTTTTTGGTAATTGGTAATATATAAGGATGGAGTTTCATTCTTCTGCATATGGATACCCAATTTTCCCAGCATCATTTATTGAAGAGACTATCATTCCCCCAATACATGTTCTTAGCAACTTTGTTGAAGACCAGTTTGCTGTAAATGCAGATTTACTTGTAGCCTCTTCTCTTCCAGTGTTCTATGTGTTTGTTGCTGTACTACCTATTCTGTTTTGAATATGACCACCTTGTGATGACTTTTGAAGTCTGATATTTAATTGTGTTTTTTTTTAATTTTTTATGGTGCTGCTTGTTGAACTCAGGGCTTCGTGCATGTTAAACAATTGCTTTACCATCTGTTATGATTTAAAAACTGATTATCAACTTAACACCACCTGAATTAAATTGGTATGGTGCTGAGTGTAGATGGTCCACCCGAGGAAAGTTGCCAGCACAAATACAGATGTGGAGAAGTAGAGCTAGGCATTGTGGGCTCTCCTAAGTTTTGCTGTTTCAAGCTGTTGGGTCTCCTGGAGAAGTTTGTTATGCTGGCTTCCACACTAATGATTTGGCCATTATCATTAGAGGAGCTGAGAGTAGCCATGGTTCACTATGGAGGAACTCTGTTTCTCACATTGAGCATCACTTCCTGGCTCCATGGGGGAAGATGTTTGCTGTTTAATCTCCAGGAGAAGTCTGTCATGCTGACTTCCTGGCACATACTTGACTGTTCTCATTGTCAGAGGAGCTCAGGACCTTATTGCCATGAGGATGACTGTGGTACTCTGCAGGGCAGCTCTGATCCTTATTTTGACTGTGACTTCTCGGCTCCAGTATAGAACACTCAACCTACTGGCATAATTCCTTCGTCCCATTGGCATAGACTTTCAAGCTTCCACCGCTAACCTTTGGGGCCTTCCCCATGCATATCCATAAAACAGACTGGCATGAGTCCTTGTTGTGGGCTCTAGACCTTCAGTTGGACTTCTGGGAGGCATTGTCATGGGCTCTAGGTATTCAGCTGGACTCATGCAGGACATTGCTGTGGGATCCAAACCCTTGGCTGAATATTCTGAGTCTTTAGTGTTGTGAACAGATTTCCCGCACTTCTTGTGTTTAACTCTGGGTGACCATCATAAAACAGTATCATAAATTCTGTGTCCTGTATGCAGTTGTTCTCCTTGTAACCCCTGAATACAACACCATGTGACATACATTGGTAATCCTCTATGTTGTTCTTTTCCTGATATTTTCTTTGTTGAGAGGATTTTTTCAGTGTTTCAAACAGCTTCTCAGTTATACCTGTGTTCAGCTTTAATATAGTGATTCAGTTTCAGTAATCTGTGTGAAAAGAAAATTTCTCATTTAATGTTATACCATTAGTTGGTATACTATTGCTCATTGCATTTGCTATAATCATTTCTATTTTTGTAAAACTGTTAGTAACAACCTGTGTCACCTTTCTTATTTTAGGTATTCAAATCCTCTATCTTTTCTCAGTCTATCTGGCTAAAATATTGTTCATTTTGTTGAACTTTGAAAAACTAAACTTGGCTTTGGTGGGGTTTTTTCTGTTTATTTTTTTTAATTCTCTGGCATAGTGTTCCTCTAAATATTATTAGTATCATTTGTCTTTTGGCTTTGAGTTTAGTTTAGACATTTAGAAAGATGGAAGAGCAGTATAAAGCAGGAAGTCAGCCTCTCCAAGATTTGAAATTCAGACACTAGAATATAACAACTTGGGAAAAAAGAAAGAGAAGTGAATACCTGGGGCCCAGGAATGATCTGAATGGAGAATTTGAACCCACACAGAAAATGAAGAGACAGACATCAATGCAGAGAAAGGAGGTGGAAAACTGTACTTTCTCCCTGAATCTCAGCTCATGATATGAGAGAAAAGGCTTGAATTTACAGAGACCAATGTGGTGGTTAATTGATTAACTGTCAACTTGAGTGGGAATGTCCAGTTGAATGGAATCAGCGTGTTTCTTGGCATGGAAGAGCCACTTTAATGAGGATTGTTGTCAGGACAATATAAAAAGAATTGGAGGGAAAATATCAGCTGATCTTCCTTCTAGGAGCTTTCTTGTGGATGATTTTCCTCAGAGGAGTTTTGATTGTTTTCTTTGAAAGAGCTCTGGTTTTCACCTTCACCTTGAACATTGTCTTTTGCCATTGTCTTCAGAGCAGATTCCTCAGATTCCAACACTAGTCTTCTGGCTGCTGGTACAGACTCTTCACCTTTGTTATGGTTTGTGTCAGGTCGCGCCCCAAGGCCTCATGTAGTCATGTAGGTAGCTGAATCTAACATTTGTGATTGGTTCATTGTCTAGCACTGGGATTGGCAGTGTGAGTGCTGTACACAGCCAGGGGCAGGGAGCCAATATACAATATCAGAGAGGGAAGGAGTTGCGCTTTCCTTTTGCCCTTTTGCTATTGTCACTTGTAGCCACAGTGAGCGGCTGCCCCTCTTCCAGGCCACGCTGCCTTGGACTGAAACCTCCAAAAACTGTGAGCTATATAAGCCTTTCCTTCCTTTATTTTGGATATGAGGAATTTTGTCTCAACAACGAGAGAAAATTAGCCAAGACAACCTTATAGCACCCACTCCTTGCCCTCATGGCACAGTCCCTGGGTCCTTTGTTGGGGATCCTTTAGCTTCCAGATGTGGACTCATACGTGACACTGCTGTGGGCACCAAGACTTCAGCTGAATCCTTCAGCTCTCTAGCACATAGACAGATCTTTTGCACTCCTATACATTTGAATCTTGGGGTACTATTGTAGCCCTATACTGTAAGTTTCTCTGTCTTGCACTAAATCTGAATCAGAGCATGTGCAGTGTTTTGAGGAGCCTTGTGCTAGTCCTGAAAGTTCTTGTAAGCCCTGAAAACCACACACAGCAAATGCAGGTGACTCCAGAGTTCTACATGGAGAAGCGTACCACTGAAATTGAGCAGTGGATGCTATGAACTACACAGCTGGTGCATGAGTCCAGTCCAGGCATCCCATGGAGGGAATGCTTGACCAGGCACCATTTTAGTGAGGGGCCAACTGTACCTGAGACTCAGAGTAGCCATGGGTTAGCTTTCTCAGGGCTTCTTGGAACTGGTTGAGGGATAACCCTGGGAGACTCCAGGATCAGGGAACCAAGGCCAGGCAGGCAAGAGACACAGAGTGTTGTAGGCTGAACAACTCAGGAACAAATCCCAAAACCAGAGGCCAGGACCAGCCTGAACTTCTGTGGAATTGAAAACACCAGAATTAGCACAACATCCTAGTATGACTGCAAGCTTACTGGCGTCATATTTTCCTGCACTCCACCCTAATCCTACTGCGAGCTTGCTGGGATGATCTAGCATGGATCTAGGAGCTGTCTGATTCCTTGGTCTAGCAATGACAATGGAGAAATGTTCTGAGTTGCACACTACTAAACAATTGAAGACCACAGAAGATAACCACAGCCTTGAAATCACAGAGAAATTTCTTTTTCTTTCTATCTGCTTTTGTCTTTTTTTCTTTCTCCATGATTTTTTGTTTTTATTTTTTTAATGCGGTTTCAAAGGGATTTTTCCTATGTTTTTGTTTTTTCCATCTTTCTCTCCTATCTTCTCCACCAGTTTCTCAAACCTTGGATAATCTTACTTTGTTCTTCACCCTAACTTCTAAGATTCTTCTCTTATTTCTCTATTACTTTTCACTTATCTCTTTTAAACTTTCTCCCCGAGAATAAAATCACTCTAGTGAAAGATTTACTGTGTATAATTTTTGTCTTGTTTAGATTTTGTTATTCAAGAATAAATCTTGTACCTCTGGTTAAAGTTGGAAAGTAAAGAATTACTACAGTTCATCATTTTGTAGACTGTGCTGGATGCTATTTTTATTATAGCTTGTGCTACTTTAGGCAAAATGACAGAGTTGAGATCAGTTACTCTTCCTTGTATGCCAATACCCAGATTGTCTGGAAGTCATAAACAATACCATATTCTGGTATCAAAGAACTGGGTGCTAGCCAAATAGGCAACAATATCTCATCCCTAGTAATTTGAAAAGGAAAGATCTTGGGACTGATTCAAAAGCCAAATCCAGCTACACCAGAAGACATCTCTGAAAAGCACTTATTTCCTAAGGTGTCTTGACACTAGTAATAAAGTCATCTGCCTTAGGCAATTTTCAAGAATCACTGAGAAAACAAATTTTAAAAATAGAAAATGAAAAGAAATGGAAGCAAGATGCAACTCCAGATTTTTAGCTCTCCATGGCAGACCCAGGGGACACTGTGATGGAAGAACTCGAAAGCCATCCAGATGAACTTTCTGAAATGGAAGTAACAAAGTAGATGAATGAGACTCTAGAAAAAAGAAGTTAGAAACGATTTCACAGATAACTAAGAGATATTGAGCATAATGAAAGATATTGTTAGTGAATCTAGAGTAGACACAGATAACAAAAAGAAGAGTTTAGGAAAATGATGGAAAACGTGAATGCCTAATATAGGAAAGTATTGGACTCCATGAAGCAGATTCAAACAGACATCCAGGAAATTAAAAATTTTACTGAAAATACATGCAGTAGAATCAAGCAATGTGAGGCCAGAATATCAAACAGGTTACAAGTGGTGATCATCAAATTAAAAGACTTCTGAACAGTAGCAAGGAACCACAAAAATTCAATCCAACAGCTGCTAAACATTGCAGTAAGAATAAGGTTGATAGGAATCAATGAAAAATCAAAAGACAGCACAAATAACATAAAAAAACCTGTTCATTGAAGTAATAGCAGAAAACTTCTCAAGCATGGAAAAAGAATTTGCCATACAGACAACTGAGGCATAAACAACTCCAAGTACCATGATCAGTGTTTAGTTTATTCTTTTCTATTTCCTTTATATCTAAATTTGGGACAAGAACTTGAGATCTTCATCATATTTTAAAATTTGTTTTAGCATTTTTTCATTAATCTTATTCATACATTTTAGATATACATAGTGACCACGTTCATTCTAGGAAGTTTGTATATGTATATGAAATTTCTTAGTTCTTCTTGTTTTAGCCACTCCTCTCTCCTTCTTTCAATTCCTCTTCCCCTCCTTATTTACAAAAGTTTTGTTTCCATTTTCTTTCTTCTTTTCTTTTTATATTTTCATTTCTTTCCTTTGCCTTCCCTATTCCTTGTTTCCCTTCCCATTTGAACAGTTTCTTCCTATTTCTCAGTGTCTGTTGTACATTTTGTTCCTTATTTACTCTTTCAGTTTCTCCTACCAGAGAAACAATGTGATATTAAAACGTGTACAATTTATCTCACTTGAGAATGTAGACTACATTTTTTTTTCACTCTCCTCCCGCCCCAGTTCCACTTCCTTTTGAACAAATTTTTCCTATTTCACAATACCTGTTATACACTTTAGACTTTATTTACACATTTGGTATCTCATACCAGAGAAATCATATATTTACACATATGATTCTGATTTACATCACTTAAGGGTATGGTCTCAAGATGCATTCATTTACCTAGAAATGTTTCAAGTTTATCATTCTTTATGGCTGAGAAGTACTCTGTTGTATTAAGAAAAATCCCATCCCCTTTTCCCATTCCTCAATTAATGGGCATTTGGGTTTTTTCCAAAATTTAGCTATTACAAACTGTTGCTTTACACATGAGTTCACATATTCATCTGTTGTACAACATTTTTCATTCTTCTGGGAAGATGCCCTGAAGAGGAAAGTTTGGATCAAATGGAATCTTTTATCCTGGTTTTTGAGGAATCTCCACACTGATTTTCATGATGGTTGCAACAGTCTATACTCCCTCCAAACATAGAGAAGTGTTCCTGTTCCCTCACAAACCCCCAGCATTTGTTAATGGTTAATTTCTTGATGATAGCTAATCTTTCTGGAGTGAGGCAGAAGGTTAAGCTATTGCTGACTTCCTCTTTTGTTGTTGTTGCTTTGTTGTTCTTTGTTGTTGCTGTTGTTGTTGTTCTCCTCCTCCTCCTTTCTTCTTCTTCTCCTTCTGCTTTTGCTTGTTCTTCTCTTTCTCTCTCCCCCTTTCTCTCTCTCTCTCTCTCTCTTTCTCTCTCTCTCTCTCTCTCTCTCTCTCTCTATATATATATATATATATATATATATATATATACACACACACACAAATGTAACAAATTTTCCTCTTAGAACTACTTGCTTGTATCCTTAATTTTAAGTGTTTTGTCATCATTTTAAGATGTCTCAGAATATTTTATAGTTTCTCTTATGACTGATACTTTGCAGGTGCTCCTGCCATGATGACATATTGTCATTCATCAAGGGGTTCCTGGCCTTAGCTGACACTGTATTTGGTCTTTCATCCTCCAAAAAATTGAGCAGAATAAAATTCTTTTTTTTTTAAATGAAAGCATTGGATTCTTTGATTAAAGCCTCCCACATAATATAATGAGTATAAGCTGATTATGATCCAGCATAGGGCCTTTTCTTAGAAAACATAATTTCTGAGTATGCAATTAAATGAATTTTAGTGCAAAGAGAAAAATCACTAACATCATCCTGGATGCCTGTTTCCTGTTCTCAGCTTGTTGATTTTCATTTGAACTTATTGTGGCTCACTGGTTCAATTTAGGTTATGGGTTAATATTTAGCAAAGACGATGACAGTGAGACAATGATGCAGAAAACTAAGAGGCATGAGCCATCATTGGTGGTATTTGAGCATTTTGAAATTCCCAAATTTCATATGGTCAACTGAGTTTATTGTTTGACATACAACAAAGATTGTCCCAGTGAGTCCAGTGTTATACATTAACATCTGATATGTGTCATCATTGGTGGCTTCATTTGAATATCAATATATTCTATTTGGTTTCTGTTCTCAATTAATATAGCTGTCTTTGAGCTCGTTCCAGTTCATATATCCCCTGGAGAAAGTGCTTGGCCAAACACCATTTCAGGGAGGGACAAACTGAATCTGAGACTCAGAGCAGCTACAGGTTAGTTTTCTCAAGGCTTCTGGGAGCTGGGTGAGGGGTAGCCATGGGAGACTCCAGGATCAGGGAACCAAGGCTAGGCTGGCAAGAGACACAGAGTGTTGTAGGCTAAACGACTCAGGAACGAATCTCAAAACCAAAGTCCATGATCAGCCTGAACTGAGAAACTGAAAACACCAGAATTAGCAAAACATCCTAATCCTACTGCAGGCTTGCTGGAATCATCTAGCATGGATCAGGGCTCTGTCTGATCCCACTTTCTACCAGTGCAATGGAGACATGTTCTGAGTTGGACACTACCACAAAATTTTAGAAAACAGAAGATGGTTGAAATCACAGAGAAATAGCTCTTTATTCTTTGTATTTGCTTTTGTTTATTTCCTCCATTGCTTGTTTTATTTTTAATAAGTTTTGAAGCATTTTTTCTTTGTTTTTGTTTTTTCTTCATTTTTTCCCTCTTATCTTCTCCACCACTTTCTCAAAGTTTAGTTAATCATCCTTTATCCTTCAGTCATGCTTCACATATTCTTTTCTTATTTCTATATTGTTTTTCACTTATCTCTTTTAAATTTTCTCCCCAGAGAGTAAAATCACTGTATTGGGAGATTTTCTGTATATAATTTTCCAATTTGTTTTACATTTTTTCATTTTTTCATGTAACTATCAATCTTGTGCCTACAGTTAAAGTTGGAAAATTAACAATTACCACAGTTTGTTATTTTCTAGACTGTGCTGCATACTATTGGTATTACAGATTGTACTATTTTAGGCAAAATGACATAGTTGTAATCAGTTATTCTTCCTTGTATGTCAATACCCAGATTGTCTGGGAGTCATAAACAATACCATATTCTAGTATCAAAGAACTGGATGCTAGGCCTAATAGGCAGCAATATCTCATCCCTAGTAAATTGAAGAAGAAGGATCTTGGTACTGATTGAGAAGCCAAAATTCAGTTACACTAGAAGACTTCTCTGAAAAGTAGTCATTTCCTAATGAGGTCTTGAAACTAGTAATAAAGCTACCTACCATAAGCAATTTTCAAGCATCACTGCAGAAAACAAATTCAAAAAATAGGAAAGGAGAAGTCATGGAAACAAGGTGCAACTCCAGACTTTCAGCTCACTTTAGTAGACCCAGAAGGCAGTGAAATGGAAGAACTCAAAAGCCATTCAGATGAACTTTCTTAAATGGTAACAGTGGAAGTAAGAAAGCAGATGAATGAGGCTTTAGAATAAAAGAATTCAGAAGTAATTTCACACATACCTAAAGAGATGATGAGCATAATGAAACATAATACTAGTGAATCTAGAGTAGATACATATAACAAAAAGAAGAGCTTAGGAAAATTATGGAAAACATGAAGGCCTAATATAGGAAAGTATTGGACTCCATGAAGCAGATTCAAACAGACATCCAGGAAATTAAAAATTTTACTGAAAATATATGCAGCAGAATCAAGCAATGTGAGGCCAGAATATCAAGCAGGTTACAGGTGGTGATAATCAAATGAAAGACTTCTTAAAAATAGCAAGGAACCACAAAAAAATCAATCCAACAGCTAAACAATGCAGTAAGAATAAGGTTGATAGGATTCAATGAAAAATCAAAAGATAGCACAAATAACATAAAAACCTTTTCAATGAAATAATGGCAGGAAACTTCTCAAGCATGGAAAAAGATTTTGACATACAGATAAATGAGGCATATACAACTCCAATTCACTATGATCAGTGTTAATTTATTCTTTTCTATTTCCTTTATATATAAATTTGGGACATGAACTTGAGATCTTCATTACAGGCTAAAATTTCCACTTTGTTTTGAACACATTTTTTCCTGTTTCACAATACCTATTATACACTTTAGACTTTATTTACACATTTGGTATCTCATACCAGAAAAATCATGTGATATTTACACATAGAAGTCTGTTTTATTTCACTTAAGAGTATGATCACAAGATGCATCCATTTACCTAGAAATGTCTCCGGTTGATCCTTGTTTATGACTGAATAGTATGTCATTGCAATTTAAAAAAACCATCTTCTTATCCATTCCTCAGCTGATGGGCATTTGGATTGTTTCCAAGATTTAGCTATTACAAACTGTTGGTATAAACATGAGTTCACATATAATGCTGCTGTGTAATATTTTTAACTCTTCTGGGAAGATATCCAGAAGAGGAAAGGCTGGGATCAAATGGGATCTCTAGTTCTAGCATTTTGAGTAATTCGCAAAGTGAGTTCCAAGATGGCTGCACTAGTCTATACTCCTTCCAACAGTATGGAAGTGTTCCTTTTCCCCCACAGCCTTCCAGCATTTGTTAAGCACTTCTTGATGATAGTCACTCTTTCTGGTGTGAGATGGAATGGTTAAGCCATTGCCATATTCTTCTTCTTCTTGTTCTTCTTCTTGTTCTTCTTCTTGTTCTTCTTCTTGTTCTTCTTCTTGTTCTTCTTCTTCTTCTTCTTCTTCTTCTTCTTCTTCTTCTTCTTCTTCTTCTTCTTCTTCTTCTTCTTTTTCCTCTTCCTCTTCCTCTTCTTCTTTTCCTCCTGTTCTCTTCTTCTACTTTTCTTCTTCTTCCTTCTCTCTCTCTTTCTCTCTCTCTATATATACATTTATGTATATATATTACTATTTTCCATCTTAGAAGTCTTTTCTTGTGTCTATAATTTTTAGTGCTTTTGTTTTTATTTTAAGTTATCTCAGAACATTTTACAGTTTCTCTCATGACTGATTCTTTGCCGGGGCTCCTGTCATGACGACATGTTGTCATCCATCCAGGGGTTCTTGGCCTTAGCTAACACTATGAAATTTGGTATTTCAATCTCCAAAACATTGAGCAGAATAAGATTATTTTCTTATGAAACCACTGTGTGCATTGATTAAAGTCTCTCAAATAATTTAATGAGTATAGACAGAGTATGACCCAGCAAGTTTGCACAGGGACTTTTCATAGAAAATATAATTTCTGAATTTGCAATTAAATTACTTTTAGTGCAATGAGAATAATTAGTAGTATATTCCTAGGGCAACTGACTCAGCTTGCTGATTTGTGTATGAACTTTGATTCGCAGGTTTAGTGTAGGTTATTGGTTAATATTTAGCAAAGATGATAACAGTGAGACAGTGCTGTAGGAAAAAAACATGAAGCATGTGCACCACTGAGGCTATTTGAGAATTTTGAAATTCCTAAATTTCATATGGTCACCTGAGTTCATCGTTTGACATTCAGTGAGGATTGTCCTAGAGAGATCTGTGCTGGACATTAAAATAAGATATATGCCATAACTGATGGCTTCATTTGCATTTCCATGTATTTTTTTGGTTTGTGTTCTCAATTAATATAGCTGCCTTTGAGCTTATTCTTCACAGCCTCCAGCCTTGGTTGTTTTGAACTTGGCTCATAGTATTCCAGTATTCAAGAGCTAGAACATAGTGTTCTAGGGAACATTAGCATTCTAAAACATAGTGTCACAGGGAAGTTGAGAGTAAAAATATCTTTGCTTAAGCGAGTGAGTCCACTGCCTCTTAACAATACTCTCTCAGTTGTGCCTTCATTTTCCCCACAATCGCATGTGTTCTAATCTTGCTGTTTCCAAACTCTCCCATCTGTTAACCTCTATCTGATTCCAAAGCTATTTCTATTTTTATGTGTCTATATATGGCTGTAGCCCTAGTCCATGATATTAATTCTTGTATGAATCCATTTTTGTTTACTAATATTTGATATCTGACCCTTGGTGTTTTGTAAAGAAAAGTATTTTGTTTAGTTCAATATTTTGGAGGGTGAAGTCTAAATATAGCACCTCCTTGACCAAGGGCCCTGGAATGGATGATATCTCAACAGGTGACATGATGGTAGCAACACCGGCAAAATGGAGAGATTATATCAGAAGACAGGATGACTGATCATGTGGAAGCAACAATAAACACTCCTGCTATACTTCCTGAAGTTTCCGTTACCGATTAACATCACCACACTGGAAACTCAGCTCCAGTGAATGATCCCTTGAAAGTTCAAACAGCATACAAATAGTAACTATAATTTTCAATGTGCAATAACTATACATTTTAGTGAGATATGACAGATTTTACTTTTTATTCTGAGTCTTTGAAAAAGTACTAATTCACAAAAAAAAATTTAGGAAATATCACTTGGGTGCCACTTCATTTCAAGGGTTCAATACTTAGTGTCTGCTACATGAGACAGTGCATGACTAATTCACCAGGAGTAGGCAAAGAGCCTTAATGACAGTTACGTATAAATGAGAAACATGACTGGCAATTGTCAAACATTCAGAAGGTCATTTACTATATTGTAAGACGTTATTGACCACACAGAAAAGCACATGAAAGCAAGGGAATTTTTTTCCAGAGCTTCAGTACTGTAAAGGCTGTCACAAGAAATATGTTCATACACATGATTTAGGGGTAAAAGTACTTGTTTGACATCTGATGATCTGAGTTTGAGTTGTACTCCAGCATGGACCCACTGTCTGACATGGAAACAGTACCTTCACTCCTCTGGTCCGTAGGTTTGTCTTCTGAAAAATGAGAGCAGTAATAGTATCTTCCTCATAGTCTTATACGGGGATTCACAGTGTAAAATATGGGAGGCATTTGAAGTCATTCCTGCTGTGTGGTGAATGAATGTTGGACATGGAATGTTTTCTCCTGCTGAATTATTCATGAGTTTTCTTTTCCCAGAGTTGTTTACTGGAATTGATTTACATAAGGGATAGCCATGTTGATTTTATACATTGTAGTTTGGTTTTTGAATGCTGCACATTTTTCCCCTATTGGATTGTTTTTCTATAGGAGTGATAGGTGCTCAATTGTCGGAAATTGTTCTAGTTCTTCCAGACCTATGAGAACTACAGGATGGATGAACAGCATACTTATTTGGATGAAGAGAGGAAATGTTCTTGCAGGAAAACTGGTTGGGGTGGGCATTGGGACCTGTTACAAGGAATAGTATCTTTTACAATGATGTAATCCATTTCTGTGAAAAAGGTTAGAACCTTCTGGAGTATCTTGTGCATGTTCTATAGCATTTCAAAACTTTGATTTATTTAAGCAGTGCCTTTTAAACATTTATTATGACCCAGCACTGTTTCTTTGTTGAAGATATGGAGGTAACAAAATAGAGGGCTCCTTGGTGTTAAGAATGTTACATTCTGGAGAGAGTGAGACAGCCAATAAGAAGGCAAATAAATTCAGTAACTGTGTATCACTGAATTTGCAAGAAAGAAGGAATGTTTTACTGAAAGAAAGTAAGGGGAATTTGAGTAACTGTCAGAGTCAGGAAAGATTCTGAGAAGGTGGTATTTTAAACTGAGTCATGAAGAATTAGCTGCTGATACCATGAAGAGCCAGGGAAGAGCATTCCAGATGGTTAAATCAGCAATGCAAAGGCCCTGAGACAGGAGAGGGCTTGACTTTGTCTGCTGAGTAACTGGAAACTCCTGTGACTGCACTGTGGTAAGTGACATAAAGCAGAGAGAAATTGGAGTCAAAGGATTCATTCAGACCTCAGCAAGGACCTGTCTTTCATCAAGTGCATTGGAAATTCTCTTTTCTTTGCTACTTTTGGGATTTGCCTTTTCCTTGCTAGCAGAATGCTCACCTTTGGGAAATGTTTACAAAGTAATTTTGCCCATGGTAATGGGAATAGAGAACAGCAGAGGAATTTCATGGGGCAGAATGAAGATCCTAAGGTAGTAGGAAAAGTCCGTTTGGGGTTCCTGCTGGGAACCTGTGTTAGGATTGCTGAGTAAGCGAGGCCAGTATCAATTTAGGGTCAAGAAAATTAAGTCCCTGTATATTTATGACATATTTGTCTGTTAGCACATCATGTGACAGGAATGTTTTAAATTTAAGTGATACAAGGTCAATTGTCCAATCTCAGAATACTCACAATCTCTAATGTGCCCTTTCAACTAGCATTTGAACTCCTATCATCTTGATATAAAAACACATTATGCAATTTTGGGATTACTCCATAACTTTTTCCCTCTCTGAGCTACGCGGTAAGGTTACCTTGACAATAACACTAGGTAAGGTTTCTGAGCCATGAGGTAAAGTTTCCTTCGTCAAGGAATGGTCAAACGTCAGCACCGTGATGATGCTTTGTTTTCTCTGGTCAAAGACTGCAGGAGCCACACTTGCAGCTCTAGGTTCCAAGGCCCCTGAAGATCACAGGGCACAATCCGTTCTCTTCTGGGTTCTGTTGGTAGGGAAAGATGTAATCATTAGCACCAAACTTATAGATAAGACGACTCAGGCTGATGACTGTTAAACAAGCCTGTACATCAGTCATATTCTGAGGATGCCTACTTGCCAGTACTCTATAGAAAGGAGGTAAAAGGACACTAGACAGTCTATGCCATACACTGTGAACTTCCCAGTCTCTGGAACTGTAAAGGTAATGTCTGTCATTTACAAATCACAAGTCTGAAGTATTGCGTATTAGTCACACAAAATGAACTAAGACTATATTGATGAGTAGGGTAGGCTGTTGTCAGAAGTTGTGATCTTTTGACGTTTCCAGTGTTCTATAATATCTCTATTATGCCTTGTTTTAATCATTTTTTTACTTTGTCCCTTCTTGGCAATTTAAATGGTTCTTATTGTGATATGTCAGAATTATTTGAAAAATTTGCCCTTTTGCTGATACCATTGGTCTAGTGAACACAAAAGATTGTCATGCTGAAGGAAAGCATATGTCCTGTAGTGGTCTTGTGATTGTGGTAATTGGAGTTTTTTGCTTTTAGGTGAATTCTAGTCATTTTCCCTTATGGACACATAAGCTACCAGGCCCAGGCATACCCAAGGCCTTACAGTTCTCATTCTTCAAGTTCTGTTAATTTTCTTGTCTTCCTACCTTTTACTTGTTTGTATTTTTTCCTTCAATCAAATTTTATTGATACATTTTAGATGTACATAAAGGTCACATTTGTCATAGAGAATTTGTACCTATACTTAACTTGATTCTTTTCTTTCCTTTCCCCTACCCTCTCCTCACTTCCTCCTTCCCTCTCCATTCACACAAGCTTTGTTTCCACTTTTCCTTGCTTTCACTTTCCCCTTCCTCCTTTTTCTTCCCCCTCCCCATTTGAATATTTTCTTCCTATTTCACAATACCTAGTAAACATTTTGGTCTTTTTTTACACTTTTGATTCTTCACTCTAGAAAAACAATGAGGTATTTATACATGTGGTCTGGTTTATTTCACTAAAGAGTATGGTGCAGCCATTTATCTAGGACTGTCTGAAGCTTATCCTTTTTTATTTCAGAGTAGTACTCCATTGTATAAAAAACCCACAAAATTTAGGTATTAAAAACTGTGCTGCTCTAAATATGGGGTGCACATATATCACAATGGTGCCATGGTTTTCATTCTTCAAAGAAGATACCCAGAAGGGGAATGCTGGACCTAATCCTAGTTTTTTGATGTTCATGATGGTTGCACCAGTCTATACTCCCCAGAGAAGGGTTCCTTTTTCCCCACAACCCCACCAGCATTTGTTATTGGTTGGCTTCTTGATAATAGCCATCATTTCCAGGATGAGATGGAATGGTTAAGGCATTGCCATATAATATATTTATTACACGTTTCCCTCTTAGAACTGTTGTCTCGTGTTGATAATTTTTAGTGTTTTTTTTCATTTTAAGTTGTATCTGATTATTTTAAATTGTCCATTTTTAAATTTTTTAAATTTCTTATTTTAAAAACAAGGATAACAATGATGCATAATTTCAAAAAATAGTAGGAAATTAACACTAGTTAATATATTGTATATTGTTATGTTAGATGTAGTTATTTCAGTTATGAAATTTATGCATCAAAAAAGTGGTGAAATGATCAACCAATAAAAGCACAAAATTTCTTTTTGATGGACTTAGTGGAATTAGTAGTATAGTTTTCTATCTTGTATTCTCACACACACACACACACACACATATATGTATACCTATATACATATAATCTTTTTACATATTCCTTTTCTCCTTTCCCCTATCCCAGTCATTCTTTCCTTTTGAGCACTTTCATTCCCTTTCATTATCACAATATCTACTATACATTTTGGATAATATTACTCTTTCAGTTTTTTTATACTAGTGAGAAAATACGATATTTACATCTGTGTGTTTGATTTATTTTGCTTATGAATGTGGTCTCCAGTTGCATTCTTTTACCTATAAATCTTCAAGTTTATCTTTTTTATAGTTGAGTAATACTCCATTGTATTAAAATACCACATCTTTTTTATCCATTACACTGTTGATGGGTGCTCCAGTTGTTTCCAAGATTTAGCTATTACAAATTGTGCCTCTGTAAACATGGGTGCGCATATATCACTGTGCCATGATGTTTTCAATTCTTTTGGGGAATAGCCAGAAGGGGAATAGCTGGATTGAATGGAACTTCCAATAGTAGTGTTTTGAGGAATTTCCATGCTGATTTCCACAGTGGTTATACCAAGCTACAGTCACACCCAACAGTGGAGAAGGCTTCCTTTTTCCCCATAGCCCTACCAACATTTGTACTGCTTGATTTCTTGATGGTAGCCATTCTTTCTAGAGTGAGATGGAATCTCAGTGGTGTTTCAATTTGCATTTCTCAAATGACTGCTGATGTTGAACATTTCTTTATGTAATTATTTGCCACTTGTAATGCTTCCTCAGAGAATTTCTTGTTCATCTCAGATGTCAATTTTTTTTATTGAGTCTTGGAATTTTGGGGGCCCGATGTTTTATGATTCTTTATATGTTCTAGATAAAAGTCCTTTGTCCAAAAGACAGTTGACTAAAGTATTTTCCCATTATGTGGGTTTTCTTTTCAGGCACTTGGTGATTTCTTATGCAGTGTATAAGCTTTTTTTTTTTTTTTTTTTTTTTTTTTTTTTTTTTTTTTTTTTTTTTTTTTTTTTTTTGTTTTTGTTTTTTTTTTTTTTTTTTTTTTTTTTTGCGGTACTGGGAATCGAACTCACAACCTTGCGCCTGATAGACAGGTGCTTACACCACTGAGCCAAAATCCCAGCCCTATTTTTTTCGAGGAAGGGTCGCACTATGTAGTTCAGGCCAGCCTTGCTCATGTTGTAGCCCAAGCAAGCCTTGAACTCACAATTCTCCACCTACCTCAGCCTCCCAACTGCTGGGATTAAAGGCATGAGCCACCACGCCCCACTGTATAAGCTTTTTAATAAGATGTGATCCCAGTTGTTGATTCTTTGAAGAGTTTCACCTGCAGGTTGCGTTTTGTTCATCAAATCTTTGCCTACCCCTATGTCTTCAGGATTTCTACCAACCTTGTCTTCCAGTAGCTGAGTTAGTGTTTCTATTTTAATATTTATATATTTGATGAATTTTGACTTTAATTTAGTGTACAGTGATAGACATGGTTCTAGTTTTAGTCTTCAGCATGTGGAAAGCCAAGTTTTCCAGTACCATGTATTAAAGGGTTATCTTTCATCCAGTGAACATATTCAGGCCCTTTGTCAAAGACAAGGTGGCTGAGTGTCTTTGTAGCTGTGTCTGCATCTTTTGATCTGTTCTGTTGATCCTCAGGTCTGTTTTGTTGCCAGTACCATGCTGATTTTATTACAGTAGCTTTGTAGTATAATTTCAAATAAGAGATTGTGATGCCTCCTGCCTTGCCTTTGTTGGACAGGATTGTCTTTGCTCTTCTAGGCCTTTTATTATTTCATATGAAGTTTAGGAATATTTTCTCTAGATCTGTGGGATATGGTAATGCTATTTTGATTGCAATTGCATTAAATCTGTATAACCGTTTTTGGAAGTATGGCCATTTTCAGTATGTTGCGTATTCCTATCTGAGGGCAAGAGATATTTTTCCATTTTCTGATGTTCTCTTCAAACTCCTTTTTTAGAGTAGTGCAACCTTCAATGTAGAGATCTTTTGCATCTTTTGTTAAATTGATTCCTAAGTATTTCATTGTTTTTGGATGCTATTGTGAAAGGTGCTATTTCCATAATTTATTTCTCTATTAATTTGTTATTTGTGTACAAGAATGCTGTTGGTTTTTGAGGGTCAACTTTATATCCAGCTATGCTGCTGAATTTTCTTATGAACTCTAGTAGTTTTTTATGGAGTTTTTGGTTTCATCTGTATAGAGTATCCTGTCATCTGCAAGTAATGATAGTTTAACTTTTTCCCTTCCTATCTTTATTCCTTTTATTTGTCTAATTGTTCTGGCTAAGATTTTAAGGACTACACTGAATAGGAGTGGTGATAGTATACATCCTTATCTTGTTCCTGGTTTTAGACTGAAAGTTTTCAGTTTTTGTCCACTGAGTATGATACCAGGTGTTGTTTTGTCATAACAACATGGCTTTTATCAGATTGAGGTAGAGACTGTCTAGTCTGATTCTCTGTAGGGTTTTTATCATCAGTTAGTATTGAACTTTATTCAAAGCTTTTTCTACATCTATTGAGATCTCCATGTGATTTTTATCTTTGCCTCTGTTGATGTGGTATATTACATATATTGACTTGCCTATGCTGAACAATCTGTGCATTCCTGGAATGAATCCCACTTGGTCATGGTGTATAAACTCCTTGATGATTTACTGCATTCTATTTGATAGTATATTATTCAGAGTTTTGGCATCAATGCTCATGAGGGAAATTGGCCTATTATTTTCCTTTTGGTTTGGGTCATTCTGGTTTTGGCATCAGAGTAATTCTTGCCTCCAGGAATGAGTTAGGGAGAATTGCTTCTCTTTCAATTTCACTAAAGAGTTTGTGGAGTATTGGCATTAAATCTTCTCTAAATTTCTTGTAGAATTCAGCTGTGAATCCATCATGACATGGACTTTTCTTCATTGATAAATTTTTCATTAGGTTTTCAATTTCAG
This sequence comes from Dasyprocta punctata, assembly GCA_004363535.1. Classification (NCBI taxonomy): domain Eukaryota; kingdom Metazoa; phylum Chordata; class Mammalia; order Rodentia; family Dasyproctidae; genus Dasyprocta; species Dasyprocta punctata. Next base: position 4,294 of record RJWM01025231.1, on the reverse strand, counting down.
TAACTGAATCGCGTCATTGAAAATTTTAACATCTTCTTGACTTAGCTTTGGTAGTTCATACATTTCTAAGAATCTGTCCATTTTTCCTGTGTTTTCCAGCCTATGCTAGTAAAGATATAGAAGTAGGTGTTGATGATCTTCTGAATTTCTACAGCATTTGTAGTACTTTTTCTCTTTTTATTCCTTACTGCATGAATTTGAGTTTTTTCTTTCCTTTTTTTGATAAGGTTGGGCAGGGGTTTATCAATTTTGTTTGTTCTTTCAAAGAACCAAGTCTTCAATTCATTAATTTTTTGTATTGTTTTCTTTGTCTCAATGGCATTAGTTTCTGTTCTAATCTTCATAACTTCCTCTCTTCTATGAGCTTTTGTCTTGACTTGCTCTGCTTTTTCTGGAAGCTTGAGTTGCAGCATTAGGTTGTTTATTTGTACTTATCCTATTTTCCTGTTGAGAGAATTCACTGCTATATAATTCCCTAATAGGACCACTTTCAACGTTTCCCACAGGTTCTGGTATTTTGTATCTGCATTTTCATTTAATTGTAGTTATTGTTTAATTTCTTCTTTAATTTCATCTGTGACCCATTGGTTGTTCAGGGGGGTGTTATTTGATTTCCATATGTTTATGTAGTTTTTGCAATTCCTTTTGCCATTAATTTCCAATTCCAGTGCACTGTGGACAGATAATATGCACAGGATAATTTCAATCACTTTGCATTTACTTAAGTTTGTTCTATGGTCTAATGTACTGTCTAAATTAAAGAATATCCCATGTGCAGGTCAGAGTCCGTATTCTGATATAGCTGGGTAGAATATACTGTAAACATATAATAAGTTTATTTGTTTACTGGTTTGATTCAGTTATGTTATTTCTTTGTCTACTTTATCTTTTTGTGACAATGGGGAATTCAGGTATCCAATCACAATTGTGTTATTGCATATTTGATTTTTTATATCTATTATTATTTGTCTTTTATAGTTGGGTGTTCCTGTATTTGTTGCATATATATTTATGATTGTTATTTATTCTTCTGGAATTTTTCCCCTTACAAGTACATAGTGACTTTCTTTATGTGTTCTGATCATTTTTGCTTTGAAGTGCTCATTCTCTTCAAACAGAATAGCTACCCCTGCTTTTTTCTGGGTTGCTGTCACATGGAATGTTGCTTTCCATCCTTTGACTTTCAGTCTGTGATTTTCTTTTTGAGTTAAATGTGTTTCTTTTACACAGCATATTGTTCAATCCTGTTTCATGATCTATTCTGTCAATCTATTTTAATTGGTGAATTGAGGCTATTTGCATTAATGGTTGTAACTGATACATATAGGCTTAACTTTGTCATGTTATTTTCCTGTTGATGGTTACCTGCTCTCCCCCACCTTGTATAATTGCTTGCCCTGCCTGGCTGTTTCTTTCTGTTCTTTTTCTGGGAATTATGATCATTTTTATCACTATCTAGTATGTCTTTTAGTGTGCTTTCTAAGGTTGGTTTTGTGGACATGAATTTCTTCAATGTTCTTTGTCATGAAAGTACCTTATTTCTCCACTAATTTTGAAAGATAGTTTTGCAGAGTACATCAGTCTGGGTTGACGGCTGTTTTCTTTCAGGGCTTGAAATACTTCACTCCAAGCTTGTTCTGGCTTGACTGATTGTGCTGAGAAGTAGGTTGTGATTGTAATGGTGTTTCCTTGATAGGTGACCTGTTTCTTTTCTCTGACAGCTTTGAGTATTCTGTTTCCATGCTGAATTTCTGGGATCTAGATTATTACGAGTCTGGGTGTGGATTTATTGAGGAGTAGGTTTAGGAGTTCCATATGCCTATCTACTTGTATATCACATTCTTCTCCCATACTTGGAATATTTTCTGCTATTACTTCTGCAAATAGTTGAGTTTAAGTTATTTGGGTTAACACCTACATTTTCTCTTGCACCTATCAATCTTATATTGTTTTTCTTTGCATCATCTTGGTCTGTTGAATTGTTATTTCATGGTCCCCTGTCATTTTTAAGAGTTTTTCCCTTCATCATTGTGAGCTGTGATTCTGTCTTCAAGGTCTAAAAGTCTATCTTCACTTTTGTTTAAGCAGTTTTGCAGCTTTCAATGGAACTTTTAATTTCCTTTGAATTTGTTTTATTCATTGTGTTTCTTTCCTACATTTTTTATTCAATGTTTCCATCAATTTCCCACGCTCCTGTGCTTTTTGATCTATATCTTCTCCAGTTAAGCTGTGTAACTCTTTTATTAAGGTTGTGATTTATTCCTTTACCTGAGAGATTATTGCTAATCTGCCTTCATCTATAACCTCATGGATTTTTTCTTTATTTCACTTGCTATGTTTTCAGAAATTTCAAGTATGTGACTTTCAATGTCCTCTATTTTCATGTCTCCTGTACTTGTTCTGGATGGGATGTTCATTTGAGATTGCATTTTGCTTTTTGTTTTGTCATTTTCACCTCTTGGGTTAATATTTTGTTCATTTCAATCCCTCCAATCTAGACTGTTCATTGTTTGTGTCTTAGGATTCCACTGCGTGGGTGACCTTCACCAAGTTGCTGAGTACTGCAGCGTAGGGGAGGAGTCAGGCATCTGAATTTCTCTTATGGGCCAGTTGTGTGAGTTTTTCATTCTTCCTAGGCTGAATAGCCTATTAGTATTGATGTGAACTAGACCTTATCTTGTATCATTACTGTGGCTTTAGGTTTTTCATGCCACCAGATCCACCTGTCTATAATGTGTGCCCAGGTGGGACCTACTGTGTCACCAGGGGTCTTGCAGGCCCAGCCAGGTTCCTTCAGGTTGTGGGAGGCCTCACCAGTGCTCTAGCCAGCCCAACCACGGGTCTCTGTATGGAAGAAATACCCATAATCTTGGTGCTTGCCAAGGTCCTCTGTGTGTTGGGCAAGTTTAGTGAGGCTTTTGTTGACCAACTGAGGTTCCCTGCTTGGGGCGGGGGGGCCACTCACCATGCTCTTACTGGCCTGCTGATGTCCCCTGGTTGTGAGGAGAGGTTTCTGAGGCTCCTGCAAGCTCACAAAGGTACCACAGGTGGTGAAAGGGATAGTTGATGGTCCACTGGGATGCTAAGGTTATCCAGGTGAGGGTTAGGAGTAGTCAATGATCTGGTCAGCTGCGGAGTTTATCTGGGTGTGAGAGAGTAATTCTCAAGCTCTACTGAGCTGCTGAGGTTTTCTGAGTGTGGGGTGGGTCTGGCTGAGGCTCCCTTTAGCTTCTGAGATTGTCAGGGGAAGGGAAACGGGTGGCCTAGGCTCCCTTCAGCTGCTGAGCTTGCCCTGGTACAGTGGAGTTTCCTTCTCAGAATGCTTTGTATTTTCTCTTATGATTGATTCTTTGCTAATGCTCCCAACATGATTCCATTGTGTTGTTCTTCCAGGGGTTCCTGGCCTTAACTGACACTATATTTGGCATTTCATCCTCCAAAAACCTGAGCAGAATAAAATTATTTTCTTTTGAAATGAAAGCATTGTGTTCTTTGATTAAACTCTCGTAAATATTTTAATCAGTTTGATTATGATCCAGCAAGGTTATTGCACAAGGCTTTTTCTTAGAAAATAGAATTTCTAGGTATGCAACTGACTGACTTTTACTGCAAGGAGAATAATCACTAATATCATTCTACGAGGCTGCTTTATATTCTCAGCTTCTTGGTTTTCATATGAACTTACTGTGGCTCATGGGTTCAGCTTAGGTTATGGGTTAATATTTAGCAAAGACAAGGACAGTGAGACAGTGCTACAGAAAAACAAGAGATATAAGCCATCATTTGTGGTATTTAAGCACTTTGAAATTCCCAAATTTCATATGGTCAACTGAGTTCACTGTTTAACATTCAACAAGGTTTTATAGGACCTTCTATTCTGTGAGTCCAGTGTTGCACATTACCATCAGATATGCGTTAACATTGGCAGCTTTATTTGAATTTCAGTGTATGGTATTTGGTTTGTGTTCTCAATCAGTACAGTTGATTTTGAGCTCATTCTTTATGACCTCCAATCTTGGTTGTTTTGAAGTTAGCTCAGAATATCATAGGGTTTGGGATCTAGAACATAGTGTTCTAAGGGCCAGATAGGGAAGCTGATAGTAAAAATATCTTTGCTTCAGTGGGTGAATCCACTGCCTCTCAACAGTGCTGTTTCAGTTGTCCCTTCATTTTATCCACAGTGGCATTCATGGTCCGATCTTAATGTTCCCAAGCTCTCTCATTTGTTAGCCTCTGTCTAATTCCAAAGCTGTTCTAGTGTTGCGTATCTAGTTATACTTGGAATCCCAGTCCT